>JAQQZR010000014.1:10501000-10512598 GCA_030068235.1 Notoglanidium macrostoma
TGTGTGTGTGTGTGTGTGTGTGTGTGTGTGTGTGTGTGTGTGTGTGTGTGTGTGTGTGTGTGTGTGTGTGAGTGAAAAATGCAGGCCTCTTGGTGAGCTGCCAAAGGGAGGAGGAAACAGTCAGCATTTTTTTTTTCAGACAGTATGAATGAAGCCCCGCTGGACAGGGCTTCCTGAGCAGGGCTATAAAAACAAAACAAAACCAAACATTAAAGCGCTAGCAAAGAATGCCTAGCGGTCCCACATTCCTGAGCTTTCCACCAGGTAGAGCAGACACACTCATCCTCACGCACATCACCTCACATGAATAAGAAACAACAGCCCAGAGACATGTCAAAGCCAAAGTCTTTGCCCTGCCTCAATCAATATGACAAAAATGTGTTGAGGCCATAAAATGTGCAAAAAGAAAATGTGATCCGATTGTGGTATTGGATGAGGCGTTATGTTCAAGCAGTTCGTGAACTTTGAGTTCTGCAGTCAGGGTGGGACGCGGTTAGAATTCACAGGAGAGCGGGCAGGTCTCTGGCTAATGGCCCGTAACACACTGCTGCGACTGCCTCGTGAGCTAGCGCTGTTTGTTTGCTTAAGCGCTGGCTGCTCGAGCTCTGAAAAATACACACTGCTATTAGAATAATGCTTCCAATTACAATTACTGATCTGTTGTTGTTGTGGTTTTGTGGATACTATATATCTACTTCTCTATAAAACCTGAAGCCTGAGGTTTACCAAGAACCACTGCTTTTTGTGCCGTTGACTTGTGTACCTTCAATCTGGATAGGGTATTCAACTTCAGTTACATCACTCCGATCACTGTGACCGGTCACCCTGTGCCCACAGTTGTGTGTGTTACTCGGCACACAACTGTGAGTGACTTGTCTTCAACTTGCATGATTGTACTGTCTAACAGAGTCAGACACAGATAATTCTAGAAACAGGAACCACCACGTCAAGACAAAAGTGGAACCAAAAGATTCAGGGTGCCAGAACAATGAACTCACACGGCAACTCTCCATCTTCAGCTGCCTGTTTTCTAACTGCCGCTGTAATCGTTAACACTGTCCTGTGCTCATCCCAGTAGTCTGACTATTCTTCGTCAATATTAATAAGTTTCAGCTTTAAAACTGAAAGTTTTAAAGTTTTAAGTTTTCAAGCTGCTAAAACGGAGTTTTGGACATGCTGCTGTCCCAGTTTTAGTTGAATTCTGTGTTGCATTTTAGTGTGGACAGCGAGAAACGTAGACTTTTGAAAACGATGATGCACATATCCACGTTCGCTTCCTGATTGGGTCTCATCAGTCACAGTGTATCCTTCCCTGATTCGTCATGCTTCTATCATGTGACCCTTTTTCACAAGTAAACAAACTGCATCAGCTTTGACTACCAGCGCTGAATGCCGCATGGATAACGGGGCAAGTGTTGCTGACCTTGTTGTCTTTGCTGGCAGCCGCTGTCTATTAAACTCTGCATTTTCTAATGCTACAACTGACAACATGTACAGGTGATAAGCCATTATTCGAGAAATCTGCAACTAGGCAACCAACTGCAGACAATCTGCTTCCTGTTTATACCGACACACGCATGCCCAGTGTACATGAATGGTCATGTGATGCGAGTTTCGGCCGTCTTAATGGAGATTAATTCTGATGCAGAGAGAAAAAGCTTGTCTGGATGGAGATCATTTTTGTTTTAAAACACCATTTTAAAACTAAAATGTGTTAACATGGACGTAGCCTTATTCACAATACTCTCATCCTCGTTATCCTTTCCACACACTTAGCACTGTGTCTTTACTCTTCTACACCTGGATACTACAATCGAGGATCATAGCGAGTCTTTCAAGTCTGGTTCCTCTCAAGGTTTTTCTCCCCCTCTTGTTGTTTCAGGGAGTTATTTGCCACCGTCACCTCTGGTTAACTCATTATGGATCTTAATGTACATATTGGTTTCTGTAAAGCTGCTTTGTCATTGATTGTCAATGAATATGCAATATGCACTATGACAACAATTTTTTAAAGAGATTCAATTACAATGCTTGAGGCATTTTATGATTTGTAGTAAAAGTTGGACGAACGCAAAAACGGCAAATCAAGCTGATGTCGAAGACAGAACAGCTGGATTTTCACCATGAGAAATGTTTTGGTTCATCATTTCAGGCTCAGCATCTGGCCTGATACAAATTCCAGTCACCTCACCATTAAAACAGCAATGGAAAAACAGAAAGTCAGGTGGGAAATGTTTGGATCTCCTAGGCTTCAGTCAAAGTCTAGAAATTGTTTATGCGGTTTTTCACTATATTCAACTCACAATATTGTAGCACCTACCAAAGGTGTTCTGACAGCTGTCCTTCTCAAGGAAATCTAATAACAGCAACAGGAGTTTCATAAAGTAGTTAGAGTACATACTACTGACATCTGCAAGACTACAGCTGAGAAGCACGCACAAAAAGATTAACTAACGCCAATTTGCAACTATATATCCATCTTAACTTTTAACACTTAAACATGAAGCCTCAATGACTCATCTTAAACCGAATGAGACATTTCCTATGTTACAATTTTCTTTCAGATCAAAGTCATATGACATGAAACCCAGTGACATAATATACAGCTTTCCGTAATACGTAAAATCTGCTTGGTCAGAAGGTGTGGATTGAGTTTCTATAATCGAATGGCAATAATGGAACTAAAGACTTTAAAAAGAAGGTAAAATAGGAAAATAACATCACTCCTCTTTGCATTACATCACGCTGATGTTGATTATTTTCCTCAAACAGCACTTCCCCTGTTTATTCCTTACTGCATGATACGACACATACTAACAGCAAAATTACACAGCAGCATCGCACATCTTTCTCAAAAACTGGAACCCTATAATTCAGTTCATATGTGAGTTCAGGGTAAGTTTAAAAATCATGCTATCTGATCAGATAAACTGGTAAAAATGGCTCATTGCAGTGGGAGAGTTTATTTAAGAAGATGCAAAATGGCAAAGGAAGTCAGAAAGAAAGGAGAAGTTGGTGTGACTACATGGTTGGAATAAATAAAACTTTCCCATCATAGAGTACGCAGTGTGTATGGAAGTTAATCAAATGAACGACTGTTTCAGTGTGACCGTTTTGTTCCAACAGATGTTAAATGATTATCAGATCTTCACTTGTTGATCTCTGATCACCATGTTCCACAAGAAGACAGATAATACATGCGTAAATGACTCCAGGTCAGTTTGCCTGATCGTCGTAGTCATGAAGGTGTTTAGATGTAAACACAGGCTATATCCACACTAATACATTTTAGAGTTTTTGAGCCCCTAATATGAAGTATAATGGAAATGCTGCTGGCCAGGTTTTAGTTTCCAAACATTTCAGTGTGGAGGGCCAGAAACGGAGACTTTTGGAAATGATAATGCAGACACCCATGTTCGCTTCCTGATTTGTTTCTCATCAGCCACAACGTATCCTTCCTTGATTCGTCACACTCCTATCAAGTGACCCTTTTCTGGAAGTAAACGAACTTGACTGCCAGTACTGAATGCAGCAAGGATTACAAGCGTTGCTGACCTGGCTGTCTTTGATAAGCAGCTGTTGTGCAGTTAAATTCTGCAACTGCCCACATGCGCAGGAGGCAAGTTATTACTCGAGCGATCCGCAGAGTAGACAATCTGCTTCCTGATATTACTGGCATGCAATGTATGGTCATGTAATACGTGTTTTCAGGTGTTTTAGTATGGGCAGAGATAGTTTCTGATATGGAGTGAAAACGATCCTCTGGACGGAGATCATTTTCATTTTAAAACGTATTAGTGTGGACGTATTCAGCCACACCCCCTGAAGTTTGCGTACAGAGCCAATGGTGTTGTAGCGTTGATAATGCGTTCAATCTGACTTGGCACTGGATGCTCCAGCCGATCTAGTTAGCTATATGTAACACAACTGGTAAATAAAACTGCTTCTGATTCCTATCTGTGACTGAATGGCATCTGCTGATACCACCCCTGAGTGTAGAAAACCAAAATCGTTTGTAGCTTGCAGCTTCCTGATAGTGGAACCATTTTCTTTATAGGTACATATCGTTCTATTATTGTCAAAACATCACTATTACACCACAGTAGAGCTGAATTCTTGATTCTGATTGGTCAAAAACTCTGACAATAGCGCTGAGAACAAGGAAATTTCAGGTTTAAACAAATACATCCTGTCTACTACGTTAGTTTAAAAAAAAAAAAAAAAAAAGGATACATTTATTTAGTATTTATGGAAGAAGTCTCCAGTGTCAACTGCTTTTCCAACAGAAATGTAAGTAAGGTGTTTCTGTGTGGAGTTTGCTTGTTCTCCTTGTGCCTGCGTGGGGTTCCACCCACAGCACACAGACATGTGGATTAGGTTAACTGGCTACTCTAAATTGCCCATAGGTGTGAATATGAGTGTGACTGGTGGTTCGTCTCTATGCTAGCTCTATGATAGATCGGCGACCTGCCCAGGGTGTACCCTGCCTCTCGCTGGGATTGGCTCCTATCGGATAAGTGGTATAGATAATGGATGGATATACTCGCCGTCATTCTTCCCTTTCAAATATTCACATTATCCAAATCCTGGGATCCGCATGGCATTAAGCAAAGCACAGAGTGAAGCCTTGTACAGCTGCTAGGTGGAATTGGGATTTTGTTTTTCTGTCATGCCCTTTCGCTCTGACTCATGGCTACAGCATTTAACAGGAGGGTGGAACAGGAATTGGGCATAATCTAAGAAAAACATCTACACTCCAATCCAGTCGTTTCAAAAAGCAAAAACGGAACGTCATCACACTGGACGTTCTGCTGTTTTGCCGCATGCATCTTTATAGCACCGTTACAGCATCATATACAATACACATGCTTCATACAATTATTTGTGAGAATAGAAACATGATGTAAATATCTGACCTCTCTGTGAGGACAGGCCGTTTCTTCGTAGCATCTGGAAGGTATTTCCTGTAAGGCTGACGCTGTATGCACATTATCTCTGGTCAGCATTTTAGAATAGAATGCCTTTTATTGTCACTATACGCATGTACAGTGAGATTAAAAGCAACTCCTTCAGTGCACACATATATGTAGAACACAAAGACAGCTGAAAAACAAGTAAATAAACAGGTAAACAAATGTGCAAAAAATTTCAAAAGTTGCAAAGACATTGTGATGCTATATACATGTATGGAACTAAATAAATAATTATTGCACTATTGGATAATCATATACAGTAAGACGTCACTCACTCACACACACACACACACACACACACACGTCAGTTTCAGGCTTTGGCACAACGGATTAATTGAGTTAATTTTAACCAGCATCAATGAGATTAAGATGCTGAAACACTGCAT
The DNA here is from genome assembly GCA_030068235.1 of Notoglanidium macrostoma. Taxonomy (NCBI): domain Eukaryota; kingdom Metazoa; phylum Chordata; class Actinopteri; order Siluriformes; family Auchenoglanididae; genus Notoglanidium; species Notoglanidium macrostoma. The sequence goes on from JAQQZR010000014.1 coordinate 10,506,360, forward strand.
ACTGTGCAAAAGTTTACATACCTTCAGGAAAAATCAAAGGCAAAAACAATTCATTGCACCACTGCAAGTAACAAATATTTCACCCACATTTCATTTCATTTTTTTCAATTGCATTTCTTTCATCTTGAATAATAAAAACAAAGTAAAATTTGGGTTAAGATACTTTTCTTATTTCTCATAAGGAATAATGCACTTGTATATATTTCAGAACTTTATTATTATTATGGAGTATTATGGCATAAGATTTAAAAAATAAATCATAATAATGAAATTTCAAAATATGCCACGTAATTTCATTTTTACGATGTTAGAATATTAACATGGACTGTTATGTGGAACAATAACCCTGCACATTAACTTTTTTCCTCCCTTGATATGTAATTGCCCAAGAACAACTTCAATATGACAACACAGAAATAAAACTGGAGTTATATGAGAAGGTTTATGCAAATTAATACTTTTGGTGAAAAAGCTACCAAAAGATGCACTGATTGCATCATTATCATTATTACAAATGATCTCTCTTTGAATTCTAATCGTTCATGAACAGCTCACAGCTGATTTGTGGCTCAAGTTGTTTTTTTGTTTTGGCCTGTAGTCATCAGAGGTTGTCTTTGGTCATCTGGAAATGAAACTGGTCCAGTCTATGTTCCCATGTTCCTGAACATTTGTACGGGAATTTGCTGCTTGTTTTAAAAAAAAAAAAAAAAAAAAAAAAAAAAAAAAAGGCTTTGTCTAGACCAGCAGAAAAGCGAGACCCTCGAGTTGTGCTCAAGTAGCAGCAGGTTCTCTTGGCACGGAGCCCTGAGGTCCATCCTGCTGAAAGCAGAGTGTGTTTCTGTGTTTACAGGGAGAGCTGAGGACTGCAGAACCGTGCCAGAGCCAAAGAGACAAAGAGCCAAGCCTGGCACACAGGCCACATTCCCACGCCATGGCCCTCAGGCAGCAAGTTGTCTCAGTACCGTAACGCTCAGAACAGACGCATTCCTCTAATCTACTGCTGACACAACTAAAGATTTAACACCGAGACTATCTGGAAGTATTTTTAGTTTGTAGGTAACAGTTTCAGAGTATGTGGCTGTCAGGCAGATGGTGTTGAATGGTCTCCGCTAGTTTACACTGCAGCTATTTTACAGTCTTTTTCAGATCATACATCATTAAATAGAGAACCAAGTGCTCCTTTCATGAAGAGAAATACGATGGTAGCGTAGCGCACACACACATACATACACACACACACACACACACACACACACACACGGGTGTCAAGCTCAAATCCATAGGACCGTAATCCAAAGCTATTCATTCTTCTGTTCATTTCCATCAAGAACTTGGGCTCTGAAAGTAGGACAGGAAATTTCGGTGAAAAAGACCGGCCTACAGAAACTACTCCACTGCACGCAGTACTCGATGTTATACCAGCTGAATGCTCCAATTTTATTGGTCAGAAGGTGCGTGTGATTTTTCTACAACGGCATGTCTGACGTCTCCTGGCTGTAACATGATTTATAGGTTTAATACTCTCGTGCTATCACATTCTTTCTATAACAGCGTATGGGACTTGTATGGCAGATGCTCCACATAATCTAAAACTAATTAAAAAAAAATATATATATATATATATAAAAAACACGTTTAAGAAAGAAAAATGTATGATCATTATGGTGAAGGAGACATTTATTTTATTTAACATTTATGAAGGAGTCTCGAGTGTCAGCATTTTGTAGTAGTCACAGTTTATGCTCTTTCAGTTTGTAAAATGACAAACTGGGGATTTGAGAGAGAGAGAAACAGATACAGACAGAAAGAGAGAGAGAGAGACAGACAAACAGAGAGAGAGAGACACACACAGAGAGAGACAAACAGAGAGAGAGGCAGACAAACAGACAGAGAGAGACACAGAGAGAGAGACAAACAGAGAGAGAGGCAGACAAACAGACAGAGAGAGAGAGAGAGAGAGAGAGAGAGAGAGAGAGAGAGAGAGAGAGAGAGAGAGAGAGAGAGACAGAAAAGCAGAAATAGACAGAGAGAGAGCGAAACAAACAGAAATAGACAGAGAGAGAGAGCAAGAGCGAAACAGACAGAAACAGAGAGAGAGACATACACACACACAGAGAGAGAGAGAGAGAGACAGACAGACAGAAAGACAGAGCAAGAGAGAGAGAGAGAGAGAGCGAGAGACAGACAGAGAGAGAGACAGAGAGAGACGGGCTGGTGAGACAATGACTGTTTTGTCTCTTGGGCATTCCACATAAAAAATTCTTAGCTATAAATTGTTAACATGTGCAACATATCATTCATTAAGAAAGAAATTGAATAATGCATCTTAACCTGTTGTGGTACAAGTGGAATAACACCCTCCTGACCAACGCTTTTAACAAAGGACATGGCCAATAAGCAGCTTTACCAAAAATAAATAAATAAATAAATATAAATAAATGTATGAATTTATAAATGTTTCCACAAATGAGCAAGACTGCAGTGACCGTGAGGAGGAAAAACTCCCTGAAACAACACGAGGAAGAAAGCTTGAGAGCAGAAACGCTGAAAAGGAAACCCATCCTCATCTCAGCGGGTAGAGCCCTTACAAATAACTCCCTTCTATAACTGTGTGCTCTGTGGTCAATAGGACAAGCGTGTAGTCAGGAAATTCATTATAGATTCAACATATAGTCCATTTTCACTGTTCATTGACGGAGACTAAAGAGCAAAACTGCTCATAGCAGAATAATCCACAAAAAATGTTGTGACATATTGCTTTGATGAATCGTCTGAAAAACCACCTCCGGTGAACGTATAAAATTTTTTGCGACATGCAAGATTATGTTTTTTTTTTTTAATTCATGTTTCCGTTACTCGATTTTCGGTTTACAATTTCGAACTGTGCATGAAGCAGGTTAACGCAAAGCCTACTCAAGCACAATAAAGACCAACACATGATATCTTTCTGATTCTTAACTTTTAAACACATCTCTCGCACTGAACGCATCAGATAGGCACGGAGTTTACTCAGGGTTTCAGCCCTGTAAGCCACACACGCACACACACTGTAGTTACATCTGCTGTATGGAAGACAGGAAGTTGCAAGAAGTGTGAAAAACGCAGTGAAAATGCACGGAGGCCTGCTTCAGTATTCTTTTTTGCTAGTTTCTGCAAACAGGCCTTGTGCTCGACACCTGCGTCTTCAGGCCATCCAAGACTGTTTAATATTGAAATACGCAGTTTTTTTAATGTATTCAAATAATAATACACTATATTTTATACTTTCCAAAATAATGACATGTCATCGGATTCCTACAAAACAGTTTTTTCCCCCAAATCTCACCTTGACGCAAACTTCTCTGTGAATCAGAGAGCTTTGAAAAAGCTAAAACAGCGACGGGCAGGTGACTGTACATTCGCATCAACAAGAATCTAGTCAACAAGGCGAGAGTGCACCGGACTAGCGCGAGATCAAACTGATAAAGAATCAAGGCAGGTTAAGAGTGAAAGTGCAGTGGAACAACCATAACCCATCTGCAGTTCCTTAAGAAACAGGGAAAAACATTTAGTGAACTTCTTGCTCAGCATCTGACAGAGAAATCTGGCGTCGAATTTAAAGGCTTGACAGAGACAAACTGTCTTGTTTGTGGAGAAGAAAGGCAAAGCATTATTACAACCAGCAGAATTCGGAAGGGGTCCAGGGAATATGAACTAGCAGGAGGAAATTCACATCACATTCAGAAAGGAACTGCACTGAAAATGTAGTTTTTCCTTCCATCATTATTGACTTAACATTAAGGAAATTCCTTGACACCAAATGTCTACATAAATGTGTCGGACACTCCGTATAAATCTTCCCTGATATACTATTGAAACCGACTGTTTGCGAAAATCGCATTTAAAGACAGCAGTGAACTAATTTCCTGAAGTACTCAGTGGAGTAATACTGACTGACAGACAAATTTCAAAAAGAATGACATCACGGGGCTGAATTACTGCAGGGTTTATTTTTGGAAACACATTATGAACAAACAGGGCGTTTTTATTTAACATCGTGAATTCAGAAAACATTTATGATCAAATAAATGAAATTCTCTCTCCAGGGTCGAAGTCTCACACGTCCGGTTTACGGGACGGAAACAGAACAGAAGCGGAGTCCTGAGTGAGCTGTGCGTTTCAGCTGGTCATCTCTTGTTTTATTTAGATCCCCGATCGCCGACACTGATCCATGTGTCATGGGAAGATTTTCCTATCTCTTAACGAATGATTGGGTAATCAAACCCACGCCACTGTTTTCGGTTAATCGTGTTTTCTGGACTGTTACTGAAAATATCGTGGGGGGAAAAAAAGGGAAAAAAAAAAAAAAAAAAAAAAAAATCAGTACGAGCGCCAAATTAGGACTTGACTCAGTTCCCACGGCTTCTCCTAATAGAACACGCTCAACGTCCGCCTTACTTTAGCAGCCAGGTCAAAAAACAAGGCCTTATAAAACATCTTGGATTAAGTACAATATATAATGTATATAACGTTCATTAAAAGAAATTATAAAAATATCGATAAAGACAGGGTCGAAAGGCACGGCAACGTGAAGACGGCTACTCGTCAGATCCCTGTAAACATTTCGAGTAAGCTCGCTAACCTGGAAGCGCTCGAGCGCTCTGAAGGTCGGCATGAAACGGCGCTGACGCGATTTCTAATGGGATTTGTTTTTGGGTGAATAAACGGATGTGTTAGTAAAGCGGAAATTGTGCTTTCCGACGGAATGCTTGTCATCCTGAGCACTATTAGTTCCACAGAGCTGTAACGTAACGTTCTCCTAGCGTCTGCCCTCCCCTTTTCATCTGGAAATCACTACCTCTGCTAGAGAACGTTAATCATCTCGTCACATACTTTTCCCTTCTACGCTTTATTTATAGCCCTGCTTAACTGTGACAAGACGTTCGTCGTGTGGCGAAGAAATTCATAGAAACATCAGAGAATAAGGTTCTCTAGGTTAAGTAACGGATGGCTCGTGGCGGGTCTAGGCGTTGTCGTACTGCCCGAGCGCCTCCTCCAGCTTGCCTGTGACTTTCTGGAAGAAGCTGATCTGCTGCTGCAGGTAGTGCTGCATCTGGGCCTTGAAGTCGCGCACGCGGATCTGGTGGAAGTGCTGGATCTCGGCTAGCGTGGCGAACGAGATGATGTTGCAGCGCTCGGCGATGCCTTCCGACTGCTGCCGCTCCATCTTACCTTCCTCTACGTGTTTCTGGCTCTCCTTCACCTTGGTCAGAGCACCTGTAGGAACACAGCGGGGTGAGATATTAGAATAATAATAATAATAAAACTCTATAGAACAAGGTGGGGGACATGAAGTGGTTTTTTTCCCCCCGGCACGTTCTGTCCACCGTGACCTCAGATTATACATTCGGATTTGAAACTTCCAGGGAATAAGAACTGCTGACGTGTTTAAACTCTCGCACTCAAATACAAATAGAGAAACGGTGTGAAGCATGCACAGCTCACAACTACAATATAAAATGACAAGTGCAACATAATATCCTGAACACGGGGCTCAATAAGAGCAGCGTTTGGTTGGTTGATTACACATGTTCCTCTAACCTAGTGAAGGTTTATCGTGATTTAACACTAGTGAGATAATCACTCCTCTTCACTTGTGTACATGTATAACCTGCACGTACAGTACAATAACAAAGATCCTAAACAGCATCCTGATCCTGATCAGCACATGATGTTACGCTTTTCACATCTGCGCACTCGTCGTTACTGCTCCCTGCTGCGTTTCTCAATAACCGAAACACCTTACATTTTGAAATCGGTGAAAGACCACAGATCTTAGCAAACACTAAAGAACGTCATCTACACGTCAGTATGAGTCATTCCAGTCGATTCTAAAGACAAAACGACATGAAAAAAAGGCACTTTGCTGGCATTTGCAATCAGCTCTTATGTAATCCACGTAGCTCTGAAGAAGAATTCTTATTCTTCTATTTTTTTTTTTTTTTTATCACTTACCCCAAGAATACATGTAAAGCCCTGACGATGTGAGCTCTATCTACACTTCTGTTTGACTGAAACTGTTATAAAAGCTTGTAATTAATCTGAAAGTCAATGCACGCAATGCTGCACAGTCTATTTAATATTTGTAATGATGTAACAAGGCTACAACCGTTCATCCGTCCCTCCATCCATTATCTATAGCGCTTTATCCATCTGGGTCGCGGGGAAGCTGGAGCCAATCCCAGCATCTTCGGGCGAGA
>JAQQZR010000014.1:10512698-10535436 GCA_030068235.1 Notoglanidium macrostoma
TCCGCACAGAAAGGCACCCTGGGTGACCCGGGGATCGAACCCAGGACCTTCTTGCTGTGAGGCGACAGTGCTGACCATCGCACCACAATCTTGAAGTTTAAACGTAGCAAAATGTTTGCGAAAAGTCAAAGGTATAGTTGTTTTTACTTTTCTGCTCGTCAAAATGGCGAACAAACAAGTAGAGTCTGAACATGAAATCTGTACATCACGTGCTACTGATTAGTCCACCACTGACTACAGCGGGCTGTTCACCACACATAGCACAAACTTTGCTATTGTTCACACCTTTGTTCCATTGGTGGCTTGAGGTATGCTAATTCTTTTGCACAACACTTGGTGTCGAAATAAAACGTTGGTAGGACAGCGTCATAAAGTGAGTCTAATAAATGACCTGTTTAATCAAACTTGAAAAACGAAATGAAACGAAATGAAAAACATGAAACTGATGAGTGCCTGCGAATAAACAAATGTCATGTAAAAGGAGAACAGATAACAGGGAACCAGTTTTAAATTGTTATACTGTGATATCATCTTCCAGCATGATAACAGATGCCCAAGATAGGAAAATTTATTACTGGCACAAGTTCAGTCACAACTGACAGAATGAGACGAGTGGAGCACACACCTGTGAACACAGACTAAATAAGATGTAACGATGTTCTTTCGAATAATATAGGATCTGTAGACAATGGTCTCGCTGTTAGAGGTCTCAAAAGGTTAAAGTCGAGCGATCGATCTAAGCGTGGAGTGAGAAGCTCATCGAGTTACGGCAGAGTCAGCACGACGTCTCTACTGGTGCCATCACACACCTCTGAGCAGCTTCGTCTTGGCAGTGATGCGTTTATCGCTCAATCCGAACATCTGATTGTCTTTATAGTGTTTTGTCCATTCCTCGTATATAAAAGCTAAAATGCCATGAAAACACAAAACACGCGTTTTGTTAGTCAAACCGAAACCAAAAGACAAATCGCCGACTTGATTTCCTTAAAAACACAGCAGTAGGACTGGTGAAGACATCTTCTCATTCTGTAATCTTGTACACTTGGGCCAGAAATCTGGTTGAATGGGGCCAAGATGCCACAGGAACCAAAAAAATGAGCAATCATATACTAGTTCGCTGGACAAAGAAAAAGAGCATTCATTGACATGAACATTTACAGCGGTCATGCGTTTATCGTTAGTAAGCGCCTGGTCAGGCTTGCAGTGATTTAAATTAGGCTGCTAGGGTTGTTTACAAATTCTGAAATAGAACCAAACAAACTTTCCTGAAAATATTAAGGGCGGGAACAAACCAAAAATAATAAATACATGTGAAGGATTAAAAAACAAACAAACAAACTAACAAAAAAAAAAAAAAAGTTGTCTGGGACGGAGGCCGAATTCACACAGCTGCCATTTCTACCACATGTGTTCCTCTCCAGCGTTTCTGGCACAGCGTGGTAGAGCTCATAAATGAGTTCAACTCAAGTCTAGGCCGTGCTTAGTCTGGGTCTAAATGAAGCATTCAACAGATACATATAGAGGCATATTGAGTTCACCTCTATACCCAATCAGCCGAGTCCGAGTCATATTTCAATCAGCTTTTGTAGCGTTAGACAAGAGATAAGAGTTTATGAAGCCTCATCTTTGTTGGAGTTGCGTAAGGAGCAAAACTCCTGCACAACGTGGGTGTTAATGATGGCATTGAATGATTAATGTGGAACTGCTTCTATTTATTTAGGATTAATAAGTAATCAGGTTAAACTCAGTGTTGAGTTCTAAAGAGGAAAACAGTATTTCACTGTTGACTATTTAATATTAATCAATATCATAATACATAAATCCACCTTTTAAATTTTCCCACTTTAGGCTATAAAGGCTATAACGTTACTGTACAGCTAGCTCCACAGTCAGAATCAGCTTTTATAATTATATGGCCAACTTAAGTGCTCTCACACACTTACACAAGAAGAAATACATGTCATTTAAAAAATAGAAACCGAATAATTATAATACATAATGCGACCGTTTACCCCTTTCTGTGGCAAATCGGTCATCTGACTGTGCTTATTTAAAATCTGCTTTAACAAATGATTGTTAAAGTCCTCGTGTCATGCGACACTATATCCGCACACAGGTAGCTACTGTACATGTCCACACTTTATATACACCTTCTGAGCTGCAAAATGTATCTAAATGACCTGTAAAATGTTTTGTTCTAACGTTTGAGATCACAACTTACGACTGACTCTGAAACCAGCAGAACATTAATTACCCAGAATCAGAAGCCTGCTGCTGCAGGAGTATAATCAGCTACACTATGTAAACAATGGATTATGTTCCACCAAGAAACACACACCGTCAATAGGTCCTCTCCGAGTGTGTATTTGCCAATGGAAAAACACACACGTCATGTCAGCGGAGACGCAGTCCTTGTGACTCAGCAGGCAAACGAAACCAGTACAGCAGATTACACTTGTGGGTTTCAAGCAAACAAATGGGGTCATGCAAAAAGCCAGTGTGGTTCAGACGAGCCCAGCTCCTCTGGATATGAAAATATGAGTGTGTGCTTCATACCTTTCTGAACATGGATGATGTCAGGGAAGTTGGCGAGATGTCCTTGGTATAGTGCGAGGAGATCCATCACTGGGTCCACATCTTGTTTCGGTTGCTCCACAAAGTAGTCTCCGATGGCTTCATAAGTGTCACCAGTGTACGCAATCGCCTGGTTCAGGCTGGCCGAGTATGTCTGCTGGTCAAGCTCAAAAGCTTGGCTGAGATATTTAAACGCCTGGCCGACTTTCTGATATTCCTTCTTAAATCCAGTGATCTGTTTCCTCGCGAACTCATTGAGCGTGGCGTTCACCTGGATCACGCTGTCGTCCATTTTTTTGGTGAAGCCCTTAAATCCGTCGATCTTGCTCTCGACGTCTTGGAAGTCGAGCGAGGAGGCCGGCGGGCTGATTGTGAGGAAGAAATTCACTCCAACCATCTCGTCCTTCTCCGCCTTCCTCTTGCCTTGCTTCCAGCTCTTTTCGTCGGTGCTGCTGCAGGTGAGAAAGTGTTGGAAAACGTCACACCTGGACAGCACCGGGTGGCTCGTCATATGGTTCATCCACCAGATCAGACCTTTCTTTCTCTTCGAAATGAAATCCTCCTCGAAGCGGCCTGTAGCCTGCTTCTCGGGGATGTGTGGAACCGAAATGACTGGGAACTTCTCGACCAACCGAGCGTACAGCCAGTCAAAATGCTTATATCTTCGGTTCACCGTGTTTTGCGTGTGCGTCGGGGTTAGTTTATACGAGATGTAGCTTTTCATGCCCTTAAATTTCGTCTGCTTGGTCGGATCATCGATGGTACACAGGAAAGGGTATGGGTTTTCCTGCCACTCGGGGTCATGCTGACCCATCACCACGCAGATCTTATCGCCATCCTTGACAAAGCCGGACGCCTCACCGAGCACAAACGCTTCACCTCCTGACTTGACGAAAGTAGAGAACCTGTTAAGGTTCCTTCCAACCGTCGCCGAACTCTTGGCTTGCTGAGCATTGCCACCTCGGGCCATGGAGGCCGTAGACACCCTGTAGGTGTTGGGTCCGTTGTTTTCGGAATCGTGGAAACCTGCACGCGTGACACCTGGCTCATCAGCCACTGTCGAGCTGTCATCCCAGTCATCATCCCAGTCATCATCACTCCCTTGGCTGGCTGGGTAACTCTGCTGGGGCTGCTGTAGTGGAGGTGGTGCTGGGAAAGCACTTGTAAAAGTCGACATTTGGCTTCCTGTAGAAATGTTGTTGGCCTTTTGAGAGCCCTGGTGCGAATCAACAGAAGTGTTGTCGTTCAGGACCTGTACATAGGACGCAGGGATGAGACCCCTCTGCCCGTTACTGTTCAGTCCCTCCAGCCAGCCCTCTATATCCTGCTCACTGTACAGACTCACTATCTCATTCTCCTTCACCGAGATCTCTCCGGGGTTTTCAGAAGTAAAGTCGTACAACACTTTCGCCCGCAGACCCGCCATTATAATAAAGAAACAAGTACGCGTGAGAACAAGCTGCGCAGTAAACTCCTTTGCGCTGGTTGCTAGCGACGCAGCTAGCGAGCTAACAGGGGTAAATAAACGCGCGAGACTAATGGACACAAACCAACTCGCGCGCAACTTTTCTGCGTCGCTTACGTGTCCGAGACCGCACTGAGAATCGTCCGGTTGCTTCGTCTGTCCCTGGAAAACTTGCCCACGTCGTATCCTGCGTCCATTAACGAGGTGTTCTTCTTCTTGTTAAAACTATTACAACCTCACAACACGGCACAGAGAAAACAGGTCTCCATCGCTTGACTTTCTAGCTCACAAGTGAGCAGTGAGCTATGCCGCGCGCGCGCCCGTCCCACTCGCGGCCGTGAGGTCTTCCCTCTACAACAGCGCTTTACGTCATCGGGGCGAGTCATCGAGGGGCGGAGCTAAGCGGCCAATCAGCTGAGTGGGCGGGGTTAGTTCTTGAGTGGGCGGGGATAACACTGAAACCTGGGTGCTCAGATTCAGGGCAACTTTTTAAAGTAGATATGTGTGTTTGTGGACACCTGACCATCTCTCTATATGTGTTCCTTCCCCAACACAATTGTCTAGAATGTCTTTGTATAGCCTTACAGTTTCCCTTAACTAGAACTACAGGACCCAAACTTGTTTCAGCATCACAATGTACAAAGTGGGATCCATAAAGACATGGTCTGCCAAGGTCAGAGTGCAAGAAGTAAAAAAAATGGTCTGCACTGAGCCCCACTGAACACCTTTGGGGTGAACTGGAACACCAACTGCACCCCAGGCCTCCTCGCCTACCATCAGTGCCCGTTTTCACTAATGCCATTCTGGTGGAATGGACAAATCCCTACAGTCACACTCCAGAATCTAACGAAAAGCCTTCCCAGAAGATTGGAGATAGTTATCACAGTAAAGGAGGATTAAATCTCGAACGGGATGTTCAAAAACGATATATGGGTGTATCCACAAACTTTTAACCATATTCTACAAATAGTTATTTTAGCCATAAACTGTTTATTTTGCAGCGTTGTTGAATTCTTGATTCTGATTGGTCAGAAGATCTTTATCTGACAATCCTTCTGGTTCAATTCAAATCACCTGTGTATATTTTGTAATATATTATAGTTACTATAGAACAACAGAAACTTGTATGGAGGACGCGCTATGTAATCTGTGGCTAATAATAAATGGATTTTATTGAAATGGAAAGAAAAGCATATAATCTTTGCTATGGTCAAGTTTTCTGCATCAGACATTTATGGATGGATTCTGCAGTGTCAGCACTTTCTAACCTGCAATACATTTTCAGAGGGCTTTGTGATTTCTGGTTTCGCAGTAACATGACAAGAACATGCTCTTTTTGTGTTACTAACTTCAAGAAAAAGAAACAATAGAGGCTGGTAAAGGAACCATTCTTTATAACTGCTATAAGGCCACATCACACCATATCATTGTGGATTATTTTCTCATAACAGCATGTCCATGCATATTAATACATACATACATACATACATACATACATACATACATACATACATACATATTAAGCCATGCACACTGACTTTGTGCTACACATTGTCTCTATGTCAATCTGTTCAACATATAACACAAGATAATTTTATCAATGTAAAAGTCTGATTTTATTTTATACTGCTTCTCACTGGACCTTGATCAAGACTACAGCAGGAACTGGCAGCATGTCTGAGTTTTGCAGTTGCTTAAGTGCTTAAGAGATGCTAAAACTGATTTACTCTACTGCTTACATGTAGCTACAGTCAAGTCAAAAGTTATGCCGCCTGAATAAGAAAAGGAAAATGCTAATATTTTACAATCGAGGAATATTTTACAATTGAGCCAAAATCAACATAACAAAACAAACAAAAAAAACCTAAACAAACCAAGAAGTCATGTTATTTTAATGAGTCCCTTAGCCTCTAGATCTGATCAGAATATGAAGTGCATTGCCAAGCAAAACAATGTCAGGAAGAATGGCAAATTGCTCATAGGACACAAGAGGCTGGAGGTTATAAAGTGTTGGCGTACCACAAGGTATTGGAGAATTTTTTTTACATTCAAAAAGGGAAAGGCAAAGTCTAAATATTTTAACATGTGCTATTTCATTGTGTGAAGAAATATTAAATAATAACATGAGATGTAATATCGGTATGAATTAAGATTAAAATACAGCACCAAAGTTTAAATGCATATATTGAGAATCTATGTTGTAGATACTGCAACAGTAGCTGGTCTACACTTACATTCAGCTTTCAAATGAAAAAAAAAAAAAGGTATTTCATATTTATTTTGCACATATTGGAAAATAATATATTGTATGTTGTCAAAATTGTCAAATACATGCAAAATATTACACTGTTGGGCACATTGGCACAAATCACAGTGATTATAGCACACTACGCAATCAATCAACATATCATTTTACCACTCAGAGAAGAACTGCAATCTTAAAATGACATCCATTCCTTCCTCGATGCATGTGGTCAAGTCTCTCAATCTTTGCCAACAGCTAATCAGATGCTGCCCACCATCTTTCTTTGGTCTCCACCACCAGTATTCCATCATGACACAGCATGGCTGTCAGGTCTCCCGCCTGCATTTGATGATCAGGCAGCTGGTACTGTCTGGTGAAGCTTCGGGACACGAAGCCGTGCTCGTCCATCCGTGCCCCGTGTTGCCCTCGGACCATCAGCCACCCCTCAAACACCTGGATAAGAATATCTTCAGGTTTGAACTGGGACACATCCAGGAGGATTCGGAACAGGGGCTCCCCTGAATCCTTGTCACTGCCTTCAATTCCGGTACTGCTTATGGTGTCCAGTTTAAGTTCCTGGAGTCCAGGTCCTGGCAAAGCAAACAACTGATGGATTTCTTGACACTTTTCTAAGTCCTTTTTTTCAAAATGCACCTTGTGCCGTGCCGGGCATGAGATTCCATGAGAAATGGTGACTCCCTGTCCTGCCATGGCATCCAGAGATTGAAATCTGTTGTGTTACTGCTTGAATCTAGCAAAGTCACGTTAGGTTGAAGTAAATCTATAATAAGACCAGCTTATGTTTCTGAACCATGGGGGCAGTGGGTTGGTGCTGCTGACATGGTCCTTTTTTTAGAGTGAGCAAGAATGTGGCTACGTGTTAATGCCTGGTCTGATATAAAATGGTAATGAGATGTGTAACTAGAACTGTCATGCATTTAAATCAATTAATAAGCTCAGTAGATTATTTTAAACATTGTTATAATTCATGTATCAAAAACCCCAATTTTTAGATAAATTCAGATCCCTAATTTCCATATACAATTTACTTTATTCCATTACTGGTAGAAGGACCAAAAAAGGAAATATGATCAAAGTGATCATAAGTGTGTAAAGAAATACTGTGCCACAGCTCTATCAAATAACTGGTTTGTGTGATAAGTACACTTTGGTACAGGTGTGAAAATACCAGAAATACATCAAAATATGGACTGTCAGGGGTCCTGAACTCACAGGAGGTCCTGAAATGGGACATGCTTGATTGTAGTTATTAAACACAATATGAATTCCATTAAATGAAAAATGTAGTACACTGTTAACATTTTGCACACAATTGCTGCCACCTTGTGGTGTGTTTTAATACTACAATATATCTATTTACTGTACTGTATGTAGTTTAGCTGTTAGTATTCTTCACATTCACTATTGTAATCATTAAGTGGAAGAAACTAAAAACCACATAAATATAAATCTGTAACATTAGCACGTTAAAATTTCAAGCTTATTATTCTCTTAAGAATGGTGCATCCAGAACAGTGTGGTCATATACAGGGGCTTCTGATTTGTGATCTTGGACAATTTATTAATATCAGTCATGATGGGTTTGTTAAAGATTGTTGAAAGAACAAAATGCACCGATTTACACATTTCTTATCAGTATCTTTACTTGTTTGCTTCATGAATTATTGGGCCTACATTGGGTGCCAACTTGTGGGCAAAATAGCCAACATTAGACCCTCATGGGCAACAGACTTTAAATCCACATTACTAAAGTTAGCCCAACACTTGGCCAGTGTCAATCAATGTTGATCCAATGTCAGCAAAAGTTGGACAAAAGGCAGTGCTGGACAAATGTTGGTTTAAAGTCAACCATTCTCTTGGGCCAGTGTTTGGTCCAAATAAAGTTCTAGCCATTTTTAAATCCACCTTGCCCAAAATGAGCCAACAGTTAAAATTTGTGTCCATCCAGCAAGCAATTGTGCACTGCCTCCAAACCTGTATCTGTAATAGCCATGACTGATTCTGCTGCTCTTTTCCAAACAACTGAATTATACTGGAATTTTAATAGCAGACAGATGAAATAGTGGTATCTTTGCACAGTACCCAAACATCAAACTAGCTGTAGGCCATATTGATGTCAACATACAAAGAGCTCTTTCCTTTTGCTTCATGTTCATCAGATGATATGATAAAAGCCCTTGAGACAGTTCAATGGCATCATATGTTTTCCTTCATTGTCTATCATAGGTATGAAAAAACTGCTTAATCCAATTAGCAAGGTTTATTTTGGAGAATGGTTGCGGCTCAGCCGATAATCTCTGGAGGGAAGCAGTACACTAATCTATGGCTCTTCTAGTTGTTGTGCTCTTCTCTTTCTCTCTCTCTCTCTCTCTCTCTCTCTCTCTCTCCCTCTCTCTTTCTCTTTTCTAGTCTCTCCCTCCCTCCCTGATTGTTTTTCAGTCTGAAATGAAGTAAGTGGTCTCCTCCTATTTTGTGAGTAGATAAAAGCAGAACACGGACCACCTCTCCTGCATGTTGACTTGCAGATCTTTAGGGCTTTGTCTCATTACGACAGCAAGGTCTTCATTCACGTCCTCCGGCTCAGTGTGTTTGGTTGTCTTCGGTGACGCTGTTGCTAGGCACCGTAGATGGCTGAACACATTCAGCTCTCCATAGCCTTGTGCAGGATTGCCTTTTACACGGTAAGAGCTGTCCAATGTGACTTAATGTGAGATTGCTGTTAGTAGTTATCAGTTCCTTTGATTTAATCACTCTAAGGACTGGCCCACTGGGACATAAAGAAAATGAGATTGATAGGATTGAATGGTACCTGAAACCGCATGCTGTAAAATCATTTACTTTTTAATGGTTATGGCTATGTATCCTTCTTTTAACCTTCTGTGTAACTATAACTTAACTATAACTCTAATTATGGCAATTCAACTTATATTACCTAATCTGTTCTACATTGTACTAACTTACAGTTTAAACTTATGTTAATGCTGTGAACATTTAAAAGCCTCTAGATTACTTTCTTTTTTAAAGTTAATATATATGTATATATATATTGTACTCTACATTCAGTGTTTGCAATGCATACAGTCATCCATCCCATATTTACAATCCATTTAGAAGTCTAATTTCAGATTGATTCTTGACTTCATGAGCTGACGCTGTACAAGTTTACCCCTGAAACCTGAGCGTATTATCCAGTTTTTCCTCTTAAAGCATATTACTTAGTACCAGCAGTTACACTAATAGAAAATATATAATCTTACAAGAGTGGTGTTTAAAGTAATAATAGGTAGTTTAAAGGAATAATAAACAGGGGTTGTCTGACTGTAGCGGATAACATTTCAGTCAATTATTAAGTAGTGCACTTTTGTAATCTTATAAAAAATATCATTACACCGCAGAAGTGAACATTAGCTTTCACTCATCTCATTGGCACTGAGAGTTTTCAAAGTCTAGCAGCTGTACATGACAGTTTAAACAGCAAGCTAGATATTTCACCTGCTCTGGTGTTAAATTACTTGCAAATAATATTGTTTCCAGAAAGAACTCCTTAAGAAATGAAATTCAAATAAATACATGAAATTGAGCTTCTATTGTTGTGTGGAAAAAACAAGGATATGCTTTTAATTATCAAAAGAGGAAGAGACAAGTATCTGTTTTTTATTTCTACTTGCTTTTCATTAGGTCTGGGGAGTATTTTTGTCGCAAAGGCCTTCTCTGAAATGAGTATGGTTCTCCTGGCTTTTGCACTAGTCTAGTAAATGCTTTACTCTCTTTCACTCATCGGAAACTAAAAAAAGCTAAACTTTTGTCCTTATAACACTGAAGCAACACAACCCAATTGAGTTCAGATCTAAAGCGCACGTCCAGACATGCACCACTGTACCATGACTTAAACCAGCTGTCAGAATTATCTTCATAACATCATCATATTAAATCCCACTGGCTAATTATCATTTAATCATTGGCGAAACTGAAATTCTCAGGTTACACTCTGACAATTTTAAACCCTGTGCTAAGTAGATTAAAGTGCTGTGACACGTGTAAGATGTCCAAAGTACTCATGCACGACTGTATACAATGTGGAAAAAGTGTGTCCTGGCTAAACACTGTCTATGGCGTGTCCAGGCAACAGCTGTAACTCTGAGGCTGGAAGCCCTAATGCTCCTCATTAGACCCCTGAAGTGGTTTCATTAAGACGCCAATGGTGGGCCAAACCGCAGGACTTGTAGTCATGGTTCCAGACTTTTGTTACATACCTAAGCTTTGCCAAGACTTCCTTTTTATTCACACTGTATTGCTGTCATTCTTAAAAATGGTCCGATCACAGAGAGACGTGGTTATTAAAGCAAAATCAATACAAGATGGCAAAAACGCAGATGATGTTGACAAACTAGAAAGAAAATATAAGAAACACAAACCCAGTGTAGAATTGATACAAGTTGACACAGAGATCAAGTGAAACTACCTACACGCAGGTGACAATAGGTGTGATTCCATTAACTGCTTAATGCACAATTTCAAATTGTGAACTAAAAAACAAGTAATGGATACATGAATTTAGAAAAAAGAAAAAATCACAAATATTATATAAAACGTTTAGGCACTCACATGAAGTGGTTTTTCAGATTATTCAACAAAGAAGCATTTAGGCAGTGGATGTAATGTAAATCACCGTGCCAATACTTAGCAGGTCTTGGAGATCTGTCGCCATGCTTAATTTGAATGACCATCGCGAGAGGAGAAAACCCAGTTTTAACTGTATAATATCTCTCAATTGAAACACAGACCATTTGAAATTGTATTTTGTTGACATTTTTAAAAAATGGCTTAAATTTTTTGCCAAACAGCAATGGAAACCTGACTAGTAATAGACCCTGGAGCTCTGAGGTGGCTACCTAGTTACCTATTGAGCCAGGAGAGTTTTATAATATCACTAAATAATGTGATAATATGATATTAATTTATCCCAAACATGGCTCATCTGGTGTTAATTTTTACATCTTTACATCATGTACACTCTGTATACAAAAGAATTTGTTCCAGCAAACTAAAGGATAAGGGTTCCTAAGGGTTCTTCCATTTGTCCTTCCGCTGGATCGTCTATTTGTAAAGATTTTAGGCAATAACAGAAGGATTCCATATCAGAGATGGTTTCAAGCAAAGCACTAATCTATCAAAGAACCCTTAAGACCATTTTTGATTACTGCTGACAATTTCTTAGTAAAATGCACAGGAAGATTTGCATATGAAAGAAAGTAGGTGACATTTTGCACTGCACAGGAGGTTTTTCCTATTAACTCAAGAGAATTCACCTGAGTCAACCTTCAGGGTTTTTTGTGAGGATGATAAAGTGTTGACGTTTGAAACACTCAAATTCCTTTTTATTAGCAAACGACTGTTTCACATTTCACCACTGTGTGGCACCATTTCATCAAATACAATCCCAATCCAACAGCAGGATAGCATGGTCATGGTCTTGTCTAAAAAAACAACTAAAATACTGAGAGATCTCTTAGAATGTCTCATTGACAGTTGTTTATTTCGTTTGTCTATAGTGTAAAGTTTTATCCATCCATCAAACCGTTATCTATACTGCTTATCCATTAAGAGTCCCTGGGTAGATCACCAGTCCATTGCAGGGATAACAACCATTCACACTCACATTCATACCTATGGGCAATTTACAGTATCCAGTTTGGACTGTTTGAGGAAACTGGAAAACCCGGAGAAAACCCATGCAGGCACGAGGCAAACATGCCTTAATTATAAAGGCAGTTAAAAAATTAACTCTTAACAGAAAGGCCCCAGTTGACCCAGCAGGTTCCTTCTTGCTGTGCTAACCACTGCACCACTGTGAGTCCCCAGTGTAAGGTTTTGGTGCTCTTTAAATATTTTACCCAATCAGTATAGATAAAATTAAGTATAAGGAAACTACAGAAATGAGGAATAAATGAAAAAGATGTGGACATTTTTATATTGATCCAATAATAATCTGTCCTGAAGCACTCACCGTTTGCTACAACCTGTTGTCCAACACTGCTGAAATGCATGAAAATACTATGACTTGCTAAGCCGTGTGCTTCTTGGACTTTTACATACTACTTTTTATATTTATTTTTGCATGTAATGTCCACTAAAAACAAGTTAGTTCCTGTTCTCATTTACATTCAAACAGCCACAGACAATAATTCCCTCATCATCTTTTTTTCACTCTTGACATTAATAAGACAATAAATCAAATCTAATCAAATGAAACGAACAAACAAACAAATGAATGAATGAATGAATGAATGAATTCTTGTTAAGTTGCTGAGAAACCTGAAGCTCAATGACATTCCTGTTGTATTAGTATTAACTGTAACACTGCAAGGGTTACATAAACATCTCCTTACAGAAAACTTCACCATATCAACATTAATATCTTAACAAATATGCAGTTAATAACAACATATGTTTAAAAATCCATTTATTATTAGTCTTAGATCATTGTGTCTACTGTCAAGTCATGGTGAATGAGCTGTTACTATAGTATTAGAAATATTGCATTAATAGAAACCTGTATTTTGCCTTACAAAATTAATTAACACTGCCTGAGCAATTAGATTAGAGAATTCACAAGTACTGTTTATAAGCAATGATGCAAATATTCAGAAACCACTGTGTGATAATCAAAACAGCCACATCTAAACATGAGGGCTGCAAAAAACAACTCCTCTAAACCATAAATTTGAAGAAATGATTTATGCTATGGATATAGTGTGTTATTATGCATCTGGGAATTTTTGCCACAATGATTTGAAGTCATGAAGCATTTGTATGCTGCCAAAGTAATAATATTACCAATAGGCTCAGCCTGAAAGTGATTAAACTCATAATACAGTCTGTACTTCTGAATGACGTACTAATGAATGTCTTCTGGATGCATGCTGCCTTCGATGCATGCCGCTTTATATATCTATGCATATCCTTTGATGATGGGTGGGCTCAGCACTGTGGGCCCCAATCTGGTTTGAATTGACGATTTCGTAAGCAATGAGATTGTTTTCGAGACTTTGGATCGATGAAAATGAAAAAACAAATGAATGCAAATTCAAATGTGGTGTATAAAGACCAAAGAGAGCGCCAATTGGATTTTATGAGCAGGACACAAGATTCCAGGGTCATTTATAGATAATAAAGTCTTGCATATAGACAAACATGTTCCAATGCTGGAGGAACAGAACACTGGAACAGAAAAATATTTCTAGGTAGAACTGAATATTTTGGTTAACAACATGTTTATTAGTGATATAATTAGGGATATAATAAGCGACCATGAATCATATTCACACTATTCTCTGAATGTCCACAGATGTGTCTTAGTCTACTTAGGCTGAACTTGGACTAGCAATTTTAAGTACTTAAATTTTAATGTAGTACATTATGTAACGCTTAAAGGAGAAGTAGTCACATTTTATTAGTCAACCATAAAATAAGTCAGCTTTTTGAGTCAACTTCAGAAAGTCAACTTTAAATAAAATGAGTCAACTTAAAAAGACAGAAGTACATTTAAACTAAAAGAAATCAATTTTAAGTAAAAGATCTTAACTTGAAATGAAAATAAAATCAACGTTAAAAAAAGAAGTCAACTTAAAGTAAAAGAAGTGAAATTAATAATAATAATAAAAAAAAAACATCAACTTTAAATAAAAGTCAACATTAAGTAATAGGATCCAAAATCAGATAAAAAAAACAAGTTAAAAAGAGAAGTGAATTTTTTTTTAATTCAATTTTAAAAAAGATAACAAAGCTAAGCAAATACAGTCTACTTTTTAAAAGTCAACTTTAATAAAAAAATTTCAAATTTAATTAAAAAAACTAAAAAAAGAAATAAAGAAATCAAGAAAGCAAAAAAGGAAAGTTTACATGAATATAGGCTACTTAAAAATATCAACTTTAAAAAGAAGTCATCTTTAAATAAAAAAGAAATCAATTTTAAATAAATGAAACCAAGTTTAAAAAAAAGTAATCAACTTTAAATAAAAACCTAACTTTAAACAACGCAGACAACTTTAAATAAAAGAAGTCAACTTAAAAAAAGAAGTTAACTTTAAATAAAAGTTGTGATTGAATAAGTTTTCAAAGTCTGAATAAGTCTTGTCTTTGGTGCATGACATTTATTGTATTTATTTGTTTATATTGATGATGATGGATGGTCTCAGCAATAGAGGTCCAGGTCTGGTTTGAATACTATTACATAATTGTTAATGTTGAGCAGTATTTTCCAACCCAGTCCTCAGGGCTCTCCTTCCTCCATGGTCTAAATTTTGTAGTTTACTTGTTCACACCTGAACCAGGTGTTCAGACCTTGTGCTGGTTTGTCTGGTGGGAAGGAAATACATCTTTGCGTAGTTTTCCCAAGGATCCAGATGTGAGTGGGTGAAGAACATTTTTCCAGTGAGAATTTCAGTCTAAGCTTAACAGTTTGTTCAGCACATTTCAACCAAGACTGCTTCTTAAAGAAGGCACAATAGAGAGTGGCTATGTTGAAGAATGTGTCAATTTCATATTCAACCAGAGGACTCTCAAAAACTGTAAGTAGTCAATATAATTCTATTGAAGTATCTGTTAATGCTATTTTGCATTAAAAAATTTTTTTAATTAGGAGCCAGCTTTATTGGGGGGAAGGATGCATCATTGGTAATGTGCTAGCCTGTTAGGCACCGCTTTGTTTAAGTATTAGCCAATTTCATTGTCTTTGTCACTAGCTGTTTTTCCATTTGTGGGGGATTCTGAAATAGAGATGCTGTTTAGTCGTTGTAGCTATTTATTTTTTTAATCTTCTAAAATGTTTTTTTTTCCAACACTGAATTTAAGAGAAAATGCCTTAAACCATTTGAAAATTGTTTAACACCCTTCTTATTCAAAAACAAGGGTTCTTTGTGAACAATGGCTGTATTTTGCGTTTAAATACGTAACAGGGTTGAAAGTTAGTCCAGGATTAACAATACACAAAATACTGTAACTAGCATATAATATCTCTAATATCTTGTATATCTATAATATCTCTGTTGTGACCTCGATATTCAGCATCAATATCAATGAAACTGTAGAAAAAACAATGTACATTTCTCATCTATTATGGATATATACAAAGAAAAATGTTTTAAGCATTAGAGGGACTTACAAATGAACTTTTTATGGGCTTTACACTGTATGAAAAATGATGTTAATGCTGCTTACACTACATCTCTGAACGCAATGGCAGAAATTCCTCATGAAGTAGGTCTTTATGAGCACTGAGTCCAAAGTTAAATGCACATAGGCATGGGCCTAAGAAAGCTTTCTGTGATGAAGATAACACTTAAGGCACAACAGTGTTTGCCACCAGAGGCAACCTAAGACAGATTCTGTGCTGTTGAACAATAGACATGGACCAGGCCATTGACCATATACAGATACAATACTGGAAAACTCACCTTATACATGTGCTTTTGGACATTACTGAAGAACTTTGAAGTCAGGCAAAACTTGCATGCAAACATCACAAGCTACTGGCTCTAGATAACTGCCTCTAGTTCTAGTCCAGATGATTCAACCTTGTGAACAACAGCAGATGCACCTGGAATGTTCTGATTTGCAGTAATTCCCTATGTATGTCCACAACTCTTACACCCTGTATCCATGTTTCCTCTGGCAATATGGAATGTGTTTGGGAGTACAAACATACAGAGCAGTCCCTTCCTGCACATGGATCAGGTGTGTTAGAGAATGGAAATACAGAAATGCAGGTTTGTTGGCTTGTTTAACAATTTCTTCTGAATTTCTTGCCTGAATAATCCGCAATGTGGGCTGTCCGGAATGTTCCACTAATAGAGATTTTTTAGAATGAAATGGGAAAATTTGTTTCGTTAATGACTTCATGATCATGATCTCATTTGTTTTAGTTACTGAATTCTGTCTGCAAGACTTGCCATTGTATAATCTGCCACTGCAGAGGAGTTGCAATAAAGTAAGACGCGTCAGTCCTAGTTTCTAAGGCATATGGCATCTTTAAGTGAAAATTGTTCAGGTAGGGTTTTTTTTGTTAATGCTTATATTATGAAGGTTTGGGTGCTTTCTACACGAAGTGATAAAAATAGCCTTTATAAACTCAGTATTATGGATTGGAGCGTGCTTCCCATGATCTGCGACACATATAATCTGATACTGATAATGATGACACTATTATGTACTCAGATTATATGACATGACATTCCACATGTCAACAAGACAGCAGGTTTTTTCCCAGCCTTCACAGAGGTGTGGTTAAATGTTAGTTTTGGCACTTAAGGACCGTTTGTCTCACAGTGTAGTTCAAATCCCCTGATCCCCTAGTGTTGGAAAAACATTTAGGGCTGAGGACTCACCCCTCAGGCAGCATGCTGGATTCATCCCAAACTGGTTGTAGGAATGACTGGAATAGTTGTGGACATGTAAACACCTTGTAAATGTAATTGTACAATGTAAACACTACATTGACTCAGCAGCTTAATTTATTTCCTATAATAGCAGCTTTAATGATAGTTTCAGCTACAGGGTTTATATAAATTTGCTCATCCTAGTATATTATAATTCCTATAGTACACATGGACTTGTATGGCTTCATGTTTTACATCAATGGATTTTAAAAAAAATGTGTTTTTGTTGACATGGTGAAGCTTTCTGTGAGGAGACATTTATTTAGCATTTTTGGAAGGAGTCTTCAGTGTCAGCACAAGAATATTTCAGGGCAGATGGCTTTGCAATCTGCAGTTTCTCAGTAACATGACATGCAGCATTTTTTTGTCTTATTAACTTCAAGACAGAAAATCGTGAGGCTGCTAAGGGAGTGACTGTTTATAGATGTTAGAATATAATTGATAACATGAACTAACTTGTTCTGTGGGTGACCGAGTGGAAAGTATGATGTGTCTTTTTTTAATTAATAAAAAAGATTATATTGTTGGTAAATGGCTGTGGTACTTCAATACGTGCCGCTATTGGAGAGGAATCAACTTCAAGATTTTTCTCTTCCTATTTCTATAATGTTTTATCACTTAAATCATGCACAGTGGTGTGGGTTGAGATTGGGAGATATACCAGAAATGCTGTATACTGGGTATTTGGACATACTGATGGTAAATGTGCATTACTGTCCATAAGTGGTAATGAGGCATGAGTAATAAAAGCATATTTTTTGCCACTAAGATGAAACAAATTTCCTTACATGAGATCAGTGAAGTACACTACGGTAGCATAATTTTTTTTAGACTCAGAACTTAAGACCACTGAATTGTTTACTCAAAGTTAAATCATTTATAATAGACTTTATTACAAGTTTGAACAAATCTCTGTGTAGGAGAGCAGTTTAAAATGTCATGTCAGATGAATACTGGTAATTACATACAAAACAGTCTGATGTCTGATTTGCTAATACTTATGGTGAAGGTGAAATGCTTCATATGCCATGTTCATAATTCATAAACAAATGTTCATAAACATAAGTTTATACATGCAGGCCTTTACTAAATCTGGCTTTATCTCAAGAAAGGTGGAGAAAGAAATGAGACTAACTTAAAAACCAGAAACAGTGGGCATGTTAAAACTGGTAACAGTTAGCAAAGTAATGCTAAATAAATTTGTGATAACATATTACAATAAAAACATTAAGCATATTCCATGTAATTTGGTGGTAGCCATCTTCTGAGGTACTCTGACAAATGGAACCGAACCAAGTAAGGGACTTTACAGGATATATCATGCATATTATATTGAGTTATGTATAGATATATATTTTGTAAGAATTTGTGATTGTGAAATGTTTGGAAATTGCATTAGGAAAACATTAACAGGTGCAAAGGGTGTCAGATCTACGGCAATGAGTTCTCATGAGCCTTGTAGTTTTTGAAACATGTTCAGACATCACATGTTTCATAGGGAAGTGAAAGGCTTTCATTACGATCATTGAAACAATGCTGAAATTCATTATCATGCATTTTTGCCTAATTGACTATTTTGATGTGGGGTCCTTTGGATGGGTTCAAACTTTACCCTTCCATGGGGGTCGGTATGGGGACCAAGTGGGCATTCAGCTGCACGCAGCAAGAACCTTCCGGAGGTTCTTTGATGGAAAAAGGCCGATTGGAGCTTAAAGACCACAATGGCTGCCATTATGGATGCTTCCCTCCTGAAGGTGATTTTGTATTCTGATTGAAAATAGCTGCAGTGAGAGAGTTGCATAGAGGAAGTTTGTTAAATATTCCAACAGTATAGTGTGTGGGGTGTGTTTTTGTGGTGTGGCAATGAAGGGTGAAGGGGGACGTCTGGAACCTGCCAGCACATGAAGGGACTATGGCTATTTGCATAATAAACTGTTGACACAAACTCCCTCTAATGAAGGCCCATTCAAGTCGCCGAACTCTGTATAATGAAGTTCCTGGGAATAAGCATGCCCTTGTATTGCAAAGGTTAACATGTTGGAGATATTGGCTGCCTTTGAAATTTGATAAAGAAGCATGTTAGAAATTGTTGGGACTTTTTTCCCACAAGCAAGATACTGTAGTTGGTTGGCTAACTACTTTGGCCTAATACGTTTTTCCACTATGTTTAACAGTTAATGCTGAGTAATGTCAAAATGACACGGTAATTATTTGTGTCTTGAATGATCATGGCAGGCTTTTATTAGTTGGAGTGATGATGTATATCAATAAATCAAATTGTCTATGACCTGCCATCTTTGACAGGAACTAAAAAACTGGCTTCAAACACATTGTACCATGTCAACACAATTCCTGGGCAATCCAGCATGTATAAAAATTATTTTTTAAATGAGAGATTTCTTGAAATGTCTCTGTGGGGCCTCAGGTTGTCAGTTAGGGAGGGGTTGTTTGGTTTGAAAAGAAAGATTTCCCATACTTCACTCTTGGAAAATATATGTGTTCCAAATTTTTTTTTTTAATTTTTTTTTTTTTTTTAATTTGGCCTCAGAACCACAGAAATGATGGTCTGAAAATTGTGATGGATGATATAGTGGGTACCCTTTGCTGTATCCTGATTTTAGGGAACCCCACACCCTGTTGGCCTTCTTACATTCATTCATTCATTTATTCAAAAGGAGGCCCTCAGGCTTTGATCCTCTGTGCTGGTGCACAAAATATCTTTTCCTATACTTTGTGCATTGAAAACCAAAATTTTGGCTACTTTATTCTACTATGCTCAAAGTAATCATACTTTCCAGTGAAGGGATTTATATTCCCAAATGCTTACTTCTCCAAACTAATGTTCCACCCACATTGCTTTACTCTTGCTCCCTGTAAGGTAGCTCTTGCATATGGGATGAAAGGGGAAGAAACATAAAAACACCCCAACCCTTACTTCTGGTTCTTGTATATTGTTAACATGGTGATGAAGTTAAATTTGTTCTAGGATAATCTTCAGCTGGATAAATGTTTATTCTTTGTTACACCAGGGAAGCCAATGTGGGTCCTGATATTCTCTCAAACGCTCTGCAGGACGTGCTGTTCAGATCATATTTCTCATGTCGCTGTTTCTTTCTTTCCTGACCAATTATGCAGAAGGACAGGATTACCCAACATTTGTGTGAGAATGAGTGCCAACAAAAACATTTCACAGTAGGTTAGCCATCCTTTGTTTTGCTGTCAGAATGGAAAAAGAGTCAAAGTAGTAAGGAAGTAAAGACTTTCTTGGTGCTATTTTAGTTAACACAGGAGTAATTATTACAATGAGCAAGAAACCATGATGGAAAGGTTAATAAGTACAGAAAATTCTCAATGTGGCTAGAGATAAACCTTTGGACAGGAACTTGCTTGAGAGATGGTATGAATTGGCCTCAGAGAGCCATGTGGTGAATGGTGGAGCTGCCAATATTCTTGGACCCATCACTGACATGCCTCACTTGAACCCTTCTGGAAAGGCTCACTGTGCCCTTTGAGTGACATTTTCCAGTCCCTCTTAACATCAGTCTGAATATAATGCCTAAAATTTGTTTTACATTCGGCTCATTCTGAGTACATCGCTCATGCTAAAATATGTGACCTCTTTTCATTGTGCAACACAATTCTGGCTTTAAAAAAAACAGTACTTATCAAAAACAGAATCAAGGATGAACTTGAGTTATTCAGTCCTGGAATGTCCAGAGTAAAGTATGTTGTATAGAAGAGTCATTGAAGGAACTTACCCTTCACAATGGCAATGGAAATGGTCCACTTTGTGAAGTCTGTGAACTGTGCGGCTTACTGCTTATTGCTATATCCAGATGGTCATGGAGAGGGAACAAACAGTTCCCCCTGCTGTAGGATCTCTCAATAGGCCGTCTAGACCAGCCAGTCCAGACAGATACAGCCTCCCATCAAATTAGCGTTTGTCAGATTTATGATAATGGTTTGCAACTGCCTACCCATTGGTGACATCAAGATTTACAGCTGCACCCCCCTCTTGCCCTATTTGGGGGTCTGATCACCTCCCCACACCCTTCAGTGGCCCCGGGGGCTACAGCCAAACGAAACGACCCTGGAGAAAAACAACTTACTGGGTAGACTGAACTAACCAAGGTAGGTCATACATAGGGTTTGATAATCCGCCATGACAAAGCTGAAATTTGTGGAACATGGGCTGTGTCTGGTACTAGTCCTGTTTTTGGGTAAAGGGGTGAGGAAGCTATGACGAGGGGCTCGAGGGGGAGTTGCAGACGCCTGTGTATGTGGATTACTGGGGCTCTTTCATGTGGCTAGCCAGTGGTAACCTGATCTAGGCATGGGGACTCGGTGGGAATCACCTCTTGACTGATACTCCAGTCCATTCTTAGTCCAAATGTTTTTCCAAGGCTGTTCTTAAGCTCTGATCTTACCTCTGACAGACGAGCAGCCGTTACCATGATTTTAGGAAAAAGGTCACAGCCAATTTTGGTTGTTGGGAAGGTTATTATAATAAATGATAATGACTCACAGCCTTCCTAGATTCAGTCATTTTGTTGATTTTTCATATCAAATTTGAACCATTTCCTCTTACTTTCTTGTAGTATTACCTTGCAAATAGAGTTCTCAGGATGCAGCTTAACTCTATTCTCACTTAAGGTGTATCACCTAAATCATGGCTATTTCTTAGAAAAGCACCATAATTAGCCATGTCTGAGTTGTCTGACAGAACTGCTAATAGTGAGTACTATATTATGTTTTGGAAGACCATGGTGGGTGGCGCATGTTCCCCCTCTGTCATTATAGGTTTCTTCTGGGTTCTCTGGTTTTCCTCACACTCCCAAAAAAACATACCAGGCTATGGTAAATTGCCCCAAGGTGTAAATCCAGGTGTGAATATTGGTATATGATGCCCTGGGATAGACTGGCATCCTAACCAATGTGCATTACCACATTGTGTCTAGTGTTCCTGTGATATGCACCCTGACCAGGATAAATGGTTCTTACCTAGTTACATAGATCAAATCAGATTAAGAAATGGTATCTTGTCATTGTACCGTCTGGGGTGAATTCTCCTGCCTTGTGCCAATGTTACCAGGATAGGCGCCGGATCCACCACATCCCTGACCAAGATAAAGTGGTTACTGAAGATATCCTACCAATGTACTTATGCTATATTGTTTCTTTTTTAAAATGATGTCTAAGTTAAATAGCACACTAACTAACTATGTATCTAACTATATATAAAGCTGTTTATGGTTATAACTATATTTAAAGCATTTTAGGGTGTAGTAACAGTACAGACTAGTGTAGTCTTAAAAAGAACCTACCCTCTTGTATATGCAACAATCTAGATTATTTGTGATCAACTAACTTTTCAAAAGAGAAAAAACGGTGTGTTGTGTCATTGAATCATTATTTGGCTGGTGTAGTGTGTTTGGTTCCAATCTTGACTACAGTCTGCTTAAGTTTACCTCTGAAGTCATCATGTTCATAGTAATTTAAATTGTATGCAAAGACATGACAACTAGTTTACAGATGAAGTGGTAAACCTCTGAATGTCACAATTTCCATTATACAGAGTCTCACCTTGCTATCACTCTGTTAATAGTTTTATTCTCTGTCCATACTCTACTTGCTAATGTGAGAATTGTATAGTAAATTTTGGCTTACGTGTTGCTTGTGTTTCTGTTTTGGTGAAGTGGTAATATTCTCACTGATTATGATTTGAGGGACAGCTGTTTTCAAGTTTTCATTACATTGTGATCTTTTTTTAAATCAGAAACTTAACTGACTTGGCTGTTCCTTCTGAATAACCAAACTTTATTTTTCCCTTTTGATTTAACAACAACACAGGTTGTTGATTTTTTCCATTGAAATGTCCATCCATCCATCCATTATCTATAACGCTTTATCCATCTGGGTGGCGGGGAAGCTGGAGCCAATCCCAGCATCTTCGGCCGAGAGGCGGGGTACACCCTGGGCAGGTCGCCAGTCCACCAC
>JAQQZR010000014.1:10535536-10566572 GCA_030068235.1 Notoglanidium macrostoma
TAGGAAACCGGAGCACCCGGAGGAAACCCACGCATGCACGGGGAGAACATGCAAACTCCACACAGAAAGGCACCCTGAGTGACCCGGGTACCTTCTTGCTGTGAGGCGACAGTGCTAACCACCGCACCACCGTGCCGTCCCCATTGAAATGTGCCTACATAAAATTTGATCTGCATTCATACCCACAGAAAACTTTTTGAACAGCTATATTGATAACTAAACATTAAAAATATAACGTGACATCCTGTTTTGCCATATCTTCTTGCCTTGTCTTTTGCACTCCACTAACGTCAAATATATAGAACATTTAAACTGAGCAAATACTTAACAGCAGAACTGTAGATCATTCCATCTCTCTACTTTCACTTAACGTTGAAGAAGAATGACCGAGGTCACAAAGGCTCTATTTGGTCAGCATGGGTTTTACATGGGGAACTATGGAAATCTTTTGCAAGTGATAGTATTTGATTATATTTGATTTCTGTACAATGATGCAGTGTTATTATCCCAAAACATCTACTGTTTTTGATCAAATCCAAGTCTGGTCTGATCACTTTAGTCATACCCGGATAGAAATTTCTGTGATTTTATAAACCAAGTTTGACTTTTCCACCAGAAATAATTTTGCCACTGCTACACACCATAACTGTGGACATCTACACAAATCTAGAAATAATAAATCATGAAATGATGTATACAAACAAATAGTATATTCACATGCATTCATAATGCTTTCACTGGGAGCCTATTAGAAAGAAAACAATTATCCCATATGCTAAAGTAATCAGTATAGTAAGCAAAATATGTAAAACACACAACAATATCTAAAAGTATATATCAACATCTTAAAGAAGCTGTGGTGTTCTATATATAAGTTCCTGATACTCTCATTAAGTGTAATGCTGACATTGTGTAATGGGTTTGTTGGAAAAAAAATGAATGCTAGGAACTTTGTCCGAAGTTTATTTATAGCCATGTGGATGCAAAAAGTTGATCATGATGGAGACATGGAAATATTTTATCATCCTGAACAACAAATACTGTCCATTTAGAACTAAAGAATCAAGTGGCATTTTTTTTTACAAAATGTCCTGTAAAAATATCACCCCCCTTTCCATATTTGTTTCTAAAAAACATAAAAGGAATTTCTAGTGTTTGGTAGATCTCCCTTACTGATGCATCTATCACTGTGGAAATAATTTGGATTTGTATTGTCTCATCTGTTTTACTAGATAAAGTTTCCAGTATTGAGTTAAGCTTCATATTTGGAAAGATAGCTAGGGGGTGCTGTGGCCTAACATAGTGACGCGTACTGTTGCTGTGGCTGTCTGGACCTACAGCATGGCCTCACACAAGCACATGGGTCACAAGCCTGAAAACAGACGCAGGGAATTGGCTGGGGTACAGGGATTCCCACAGAGACAATGGCAAGCATGAGTGTAAGTTCAAAACATCTGACAAGGATCAAGATTTTGTAATCTTTTAACAATACTTTTAAATCAGATACTTCTTAAATTCTTATATATTTATTGGATACACAGAAAACATCTGTGTTGGACGCTGCAATAATGTGAGAAAGGGAATGTCTAACAGCTCCACGTGTGAAAAAATATGAACCTTTCTTCCAAATATGAGAAGACTTCAATGGATTCTGCCTGTGCAGGGTTTGCATAACAGGCATGACAGTTGACTAACCAGTCTGTGGTTGGTATGGCGACAACAAAGGGTGGACACAACAGTCTCGCCAGCATTTATTTTTCATCCTCTCTAAATGTGGCATGCCACCTCCCTGGCACAAACTCCACTATACCAGGCCCTATCTAGCTGCCTCTGCCCCCTGTCAGTCCTCTGTCGAAGCCACAAACATCAGCATGAAGGGTGGGGAAAAGATGAATGAAGGTCTCCCCACCACCATCACCAATACCACCACCCCCCTTTCTCGAACGAGACGGCAGCAGCTTCTCACTATGGATTGCTGTGCAGTCGGGGGCTGTGTTATGACTGGTGTGTGTTACACACATATCAGTTAGCACTATTGCTGCTCTGCTCCATCTGGACACCCATATAAAGGACTGTCATTTCAAAGGTCACCGGAGAGCCATGCAGACAAGAGTTGCTAGCGGTCGTCTGGGCAGGGAAGGGTCATGGCTGGAACGAGTGTGCTCAGTGAGGGAATGCCAGGTCTGTGCTGGCTCGCCTGGGTCCTCCCTGCTGTCTGTGTTGCTGTGTCTGCGACTATTCTTTGCTCCCCTCCCCCCAGCCTCCCTTCTTCAATCCCACCAGCTTCTGCTTTAATCGTCCAGAAAAACAACAGAAAACAAAACCTTGGAAAGGCACTCTTATAATGATTCGTGCACAGAAACAGATGATGAAGATGCACAGAAACATTTGATATTTGTTTGGGTATTGATTAGTTGCTTGTATTTATGCCCATTCTTCTGCGCTGTAGCAGCAAGTAGGCTTATTGGACACTTTTCCAGACACATTAAATCTGGTCCTAGTCAAATATCTATTGGCACTTTAGTTTAATTAGTTTAATTAATGTTTGTGAAAGTACAGCCAGTGCATTACATCATAGACAAATAGATTTCCTGGATGCTGAATTAATTAAATACAAATTACACATTTAGTAAAAAAAAAAACCCTGAAGGAGAACCCCATTAGGAACCCCCCTGATTAGCCAAAGGACCTTTAAAAAACCTTTTCCCAATCCTTAGGATTACATACTACCCTATTAACGTTATTCCAGAGAAGGACATTTTATCATCAGTAAGTATAATTGTTTAGCTCTTTTCCACAATAAAGATTATTCCATATAATGGTAACATTTGTGGTGGGAAATTTCTTTTAGCTGGTTAAAAGGCCTTTATTCAAAAGGTTCTTTAGGGAACAAAAAAACTCTTTTAAGACCTCACTCTAAAGAACTTCTAAGTTTGTGTAGTTCATATTTACTTTGAAGAGTGTAGTGTAGAAACTTGAACAAAAGTTTAGGACAATAATACTTTTTTAATAATAATTTATAACATGCTCATAACTCTATTTTTTCCATTAAAAATAAATACAGAATTACATTTCCAAAGATTTACTATACTTTGGTGTAAGAAGTACTGCAAGATACTTACTTTAGGTTAACTGAACTAACAGTACTCCCTGACTAGTAAACTGTCATAATACAAGCTTGTTCCATTACATTACCGTTTCTATAGTACCAGTTAACTCAGACGGAGTATGGCAGATACTCTACATAATTTAAGCCCAATAATTAAATAAGGATTAAGAAATTTGTTGTAATTTAACAAAACAAATAATTGCAGATATTGTGAAGCTTTCTGGAAGGATAATTGTTTTTAAGTTTTATTTAATTTTATTGTAAATATTTATTTTGCAAACAATACTCAATGTTATTGGACTCATTACACCACTGTACTACGCTTCTACAAAATGAGCTATGTAGGCTTTAGGGGGATGTACGCTATTAGCAGAAATGGAATATAGTATTTATAAATATGTTTTCATTAGTGTATATGTACCCGACGCTACAAATTGTTGTGTTTTTGTAAGCTTAGAATGAATCTTTATATCTGCATAGGGAGCGGGTCCACCTCTACGCAGCAGCCATGTTGCGCTGCTACAGTAGCCCAGAACAGACAAACCCTCTAGATGGCAACTTTCGCGTTTCGCATTTAGGCAAGTGGCAGCGTGAATGCGGAAGGAAGCACCAGAAGGACAACTAAGAAAAAGAAAGAAAGACAAAGAAGAAGAAAGAAAAGGAATCAGTGTTTGCTTGTGCTGGCTAACAAGTTTGAGAACTTAAATTTTGACAAATGGAGTATCATACTTATTATTTATCACAGAAAAAGCAAGGGAGTGTAAATGTAAGTATTTGGAAGTACGCTATGAGCACCTGACAGTCAACATATGTTCTTATACACTCTTGGAAAGGGAGGGGTAAGGGAGGGGCATTTAGTCAAGTGAATCCTACAAAGTGGACCTTTAATATTCTTCACACTGTTTACTAATTATGCTGCTTCTCAGTATAACACTGCACCTTATTCAACATTTGACTTATATTGTTATTGACATTGTTTGCACTACATGCTGTTTTCAGTCCTGTTTTGTATTATCTGTGTTGTTCTGTCTGTAACCGGCTTGGCTGAAGAGAATCTGAATGCACTCCTTGTGCATGGCCAATAAAGCTATCTTATATTTCTGGAAGAAGTCTCCAGTGTCAGCACTTTGTAGCAACCTGAGGTCAAGCTGCTCCTTTAAGTCAAAGGACTTTCCCATGGCAGCAGAAGCTGCACCATTTCTGTCTCATTAACTTCAAGAGAAAGTGAGGGATTATAGCATGGCCCATCATGTGTTATTCCTTACTAATACCACAGCGTGATTGAAGTCTCGAATCCAAATTAATTGACAACAGCACAGCTCTGAGAGCAGTTCTAATTCTCATTTTCGTAGTGGCTCATTCTAATACTTTATTGCTTCTGTAGTTACAACTTATGCACAGAGACTTGTATGGCAAACTCTTTACATAATAAATGTGTTATTATTTAACAAAGAAAAACATACGGTGAAGTTTTTGGTCAGGAGATGTTTATTCAACATTTATTGCATGGGACAAGCAAGGACTTTTTATTAGTATTGCAGTATCTTATTAGTGTCAAGAGAGAGAGATAAGAGAGGCTGGTGAGGAATGACTGTTTATAACTAGTATAATGTGTATAAAGCGATCATAGGAACTAACATTTTCTGGATGTTCCATGACATTAAATGCCAACTTATCAACTAATAAAAAGTGCAAAAGTGCCCATTGTTAATAAATACAGTAATATGCAAATTGTAATTGTTGGAAAATAAGTGTTAATAATAATACATTTGATTTGACAAGGGCGCTTCACAAACGACAGAAATATAATAATTGTAATTGTGTTGTACAGTATAAAATGTAATTGTTTTGTTTGTCAGTGATTTTTACCAGTCAAGTTTTCTACTATGCTAGTCTACAGGATGGTGTAGATCGTGCTTTGTGGTTTCCTAGTAACATGACAAGCCATGTTTATAATTTAAGTGCAGTGGTTAGCACTTTCACCTCACAGCAAGAAGGTTCTGGGTTCGGACCTGCCAGCTGACTGGGGCCTTTCTGTATACAGTTTGAATGCTCTCCCTGCGCCTGCATGGGTTTCCTTCAGGTGCTTCTGTTTCCTCCCACAGTTCAAAGACATACAATTAGGTCAACTGGCTACTCTAAATTGCCCATAGTTGTGAATGTGGCTATGAATGGTTGTTCGTCTTTCTGTGTTAGCACTGTGAAAGACTGGCGACCTGCCCAGGGTGTACACCGCCTCTCACCCGAAGTCAGCTGGGATTGGCTCCAGCTTCCCTGCATCCCTTTACAGATAAGTGGTATAAAAAGTACGATTTCTCCATTTTTTGTGTTGGGTTTACATCACACCGCCCCATCATTGATTATTTTCTCATAACAGCACGTGTATAGTACAATATTTTCATTAGTATAGTTTTTGTTTTGATTCATGTGTACACAAATCACAGTTGAAGTGAATATGATTATAGAAATTAATACAAATTAAACATGTTTTCCATGCTATGGGCTTGTTTTTGCTGTGAGTGATAGTAGTCCCAGACATTGTCGTATTTATTGGTTGTTATTTACAAAATCCCAGATCGTTCTCATTAAACAAGCATACTCAGGCATGCCACCAATGTTCAGCCAGGGGACCTGACATGCAATTATGTCTTTGATTTCTGATATACTTATGTCTCCAGATTGGTGAATGATGAGCTCAGTTAATGTGGGTCGATTTAAGTGGTGGCTCTGTGTTGCCAAGGCTTGTGCTGCCTAACAAATGGTATTCTTTGCTCACATCTGTCTCTAAGAAAAACATACTTATAAGCCATGCTGCTCTGGTTAGGTAACTGTTTAATGATATTGTATTATTAGTCATTGTTTGTGTGCCACAATAGGATTAATAATGAGGGAAATGTTTTCCACCGCTGATCATAAGTGGAATTCATTCTTAGTCTTACTCAAGGATTGGGAATGACATTTAAAAATAAGTGGAACAAGGTTGTTTTTCTAATAATTTCAATTTCCCAGTAGATTATTGAGGCATCAAGAATGAGATGATGGAAACATCACTGGCTCCCTTCATGAGAACAGGGGCCCAAGAATGCAACTGTCAAAGCACAGACAAAGCCCCAGCGAAGGGTTAGCGAGATATTTGTAGGGGGATGGCAGCACTGCCTCCACGCAAACACTTAGCTCTGTTTCTGCGGTCTCCGAGGGCAAATGAGTGAAATATGAGCCATGATTGTCTGTGTGGTGCTTCTCTCTCATTTGCTCCCTTGTTTATCAGCTCTAAAAATATAAGACTGTCCTCTAAAATAGAGCTTCTTATTGACAGACAGCTCAGCAGAATGAGCAGTTAGGCCGTCTTTCCTCAGGACAGCCCCCTCACTGGTGTATGCTCCTCAGTCTGCGAAGATTAAGCCACTTGCTTACACCATGCCAACAGTCTTCCTGAAGTGGTCACCATCACCGGTGATGACCACTCATCTCCAGATCCAATGCAGTGCAAACACATTCCTTTTCTCCTGAGAGAATTTAGCCGGCTACCCCTTTTTTCCACATTGTGAAGGGCAGACAAGGTTCCCCACACTCCACTGAGGGCTCCATTCAGGAGAAGTTGGCAGGCAAGTGAGTTGTTTTTGCAGAGGGGCATTGTTCTCTGTTGGTTCGATCAGGTTTGAAGATTCAGTATTGCGGCATTGCTGAGTGCATTTGGCCCGAACGTATTCCCTCATCTGCCGCGGCGAGCTCTAGTGCTGTTAGATCTTTGTTTTCCTGCCAGAACCTGGACCTCAGCCAGATCTCCTAATTACATCAGCCGTTAATGTCTTGACGTCGTTTTTTAATTGAGACATGGGTTCTGGACTTATCTTGCACTTTAAAAAAAACAAAACTTTTTTTCCCTAAAAACATATCGGAGCGGTGTTATGGCTGATATCAGCATGAAATACGTACATACCCAAACCTTCTAATTTAATTAAGTATAACTACTTAGCTTTTACTTCTGCTCCAACATCAGTGAGGTAATGTCTTGATGTCCTTTTAGACAAAATATTGCAGCCAAGACACTTTTACTCTGAGGGTAAAAAGCACCAATAAACCTCTGTTAAATACAATATTTTTTACTTCAATTTTTCAGACTGTAATTAGTGCATGAACACTTTTCAATCTTGCATATATTCCATATCCCGGATACTACATTAAACACCCTAAAAGGTTCTTCTGTTTGTCTCTCCATTTCTCCATTGTCTCTCCATGTCTATCATTAAGCATACAACAGAGTTTCCAAAAGGCCTCCAACTGCATTAGAAAGCCAGAACCCTTAACCATCCAACTACGCTTTATGGAATTTTTTTTACAAAGACTGTAGACTGCATGTCACTGTATATTTCCAGAATGGGCATATACAAAGTTATCTATTATATTATTACTTTTTGCACTTTACATGATTCGACATGATGGGGTGGTGTGATGCATACCACTACAAAGTTATTATTTTATTTTCCAATAATTGCATGCCCAATTTTTTTATTCCTCTCATACCACGGTGATTTATAAATGATTTCGTAATAAACAACATCATATTTTTATCTGTTTATAGTTACACGTAGTTATGTTGTGGAACATCCGTGTAACAAGTTCTTGTTATCACTTACATTATAAAACTACATATGACCGTCCTAAAACCTTTCACATGCTGGTAAACTTAAAGTTACAGCTTTACCACCAACTGATTCAAAGCACTGACACTGGAGACTAAATAAACATGTGCTCATGGAAAATTACACCATATCAGATCAGAAGGTCACATGCAGCACTGCGTAGATCCTTAGATCACACTACGTCACAAATTTTTATTTACTTATTTTTTGTTCCTGGATAATAAATGTTATTTCCTAATTGCTTATACTGTAAAAAAGAAAATGGCGATTATTCCCCTCATACTTTGCTTTTGTCAGCAGAACATTGGTATTTTGAAATTTACCTACTTTCATTGAGCAAACAAGTAAATTTGCATATTTTCATTCACATAAAGTAAAAAAAACCAGGTAAATTTCAAAATATGCTGTGTTTTTCTGTCCTCAGAGAGGATTACAACAGTGTCAAGACATTGCTGGACACCTTGGACTATGATATGTATGGTTGGGAGGGCATAGGAGATGGTGGCAAAATTTCGGAAGAGTCTTCAAAGAGGTTACACCACATTTCCTTGCTATCTTTGTTTTTGGGACAGCGGGGACACCAAAGACCAGACCAGCCACAGAGGACAATGCCAAAATTTGGAGTTTGCTGTGGGGAGAAACTACGTCAAATGGGAGCCATTGGTGGACCCCTGGAAGGTTCTGATACTGCCACTGCACATCAAATTGCGCCTTATGAAACAATTTGTCGCAGCTCTAGATAAGGAGTCGGCATTGTTCAGGTACCTTCGAGACTTCTTTCCTAAGCTGTCTGAAGCAAAAGTGAAAGCCTGTGTCTTTGCTAAAGAAGATCCATAGAAAATCCCCAAGAAGACCACTAGGAAAGAGAAAGTGGCTTGCAACAGATTTACCAGAGTGGTTCAGGGCTTCCTGGGCAATCACAAAACCAAAAACAATGTGGAGCTGGTTGAGAATCCAGTGAAGAACTATGGCACAATGGTATGCAGGATGTCTCAAGCCCATATCCCTGATGTCATCATTATAAACTCAAGGAGAACTTGGGAGCATACTCAGAGGAGCTAGGCGAGTTACTAGACTTAGGACAGTATAATAAGAACATGACGGGAGACTACATTTGCGGGATGCTTCATGAAATCTTGAAAAACTACTCAATTCTAAATCTTTTGTGGTCCATTTTCTCCATCTTCACTATAAATAGATGTTAATTTTGATTCTTATTTTGGTATTTTCAGACTATGTGAAAGAAATGATGGAAATTCACCCGTTTTCACAATGAAAATAGATCAATTTCAATATTCCAATGCCCTAGTAACAAAAGCAAAAGATT
Organism: Notoglanidium macrostoma; assembly: GCA_030068235.1. NCBI lineage: Eukaryota > Metazoa > Chordata > Actinopteri > Siluriformes > Auchenoglanididae > Notoglanidium > Notoglanidium macrostoma. The sequence continues at coordinate 10,544,616 of JAQQZR010000014.1, forward strand.
AATAGCCGTTTTCTATACATGTGAGGCATAATCAAATAGAAAATAACAATTACAATGCATGAACATAAATTGTGTTACTTAAGAATAGGACAGACTTTATCTCTCAAACTCTGCCCAAAAATGCCTACCAACTAGGCAGTCTCCAACTAAAACACTTTGATTGTGATGATTATTTAAAATGTTCATAATAACAGTATTGTGTATTTATATTGTGGTTTGTCCTTACTCATAATGGTCTTCAAACCTCATATCTTTAAATCACTGTTTGACTCTTGAGATCTTTTTAAAGCTAACTGAATGAACCTGCTTTCAGAATATTTCTGTAACCATGCGATCAGCTAACATGTGGTTGTTGTCTGATGACCTGATGGCCAAAAGGTCAGAGTTCCAGGACTCGGTTTAAACGACTGCTGTGAATTTATCATCTGCTTTTGTGCACTGTAAGGGAAGGGATGTTTGTGGGGGTGTGAATGGGGTGAATTCAATGTTAGTATCTCTGGTGGCAAGACCTCCCAGCACTTATAGAACCAGATGTCCAGGTTGCTGTGTGACAAAGCGGAAGCATGTGCTCCTTACTGACTGATCACGTGTGGTGTATTTGCTGTGTGAGCCTGTGAAAGCAATTAGTGCTTTTTAGGGAGAAAGAATACCAAAAGACAATCTTGTGCTATTTGAATTGATGATTTATTGTTGTAAGAACTCTTGTTTAAGCGTTGGTGAAATGTGTATGAATTCAAGTTCTTATTGTAAACAATATATAGGGTAATATATAATTTCCTTATAACTGCTATATAACTACTATTTTACTAAATGCCTAGATCATACTAGTCTGTTAGATATCTCTCTTTAGTTGTGGATCTTCACATGATGATCTCATTCATGGTTCACACTGCGTTTGCCTCCTAATGTCTCCCAGCAGGCCTCCAGTCAGAGACAGTGATTCATAAACTGACAGGACTGTCAACAGCCAACAGGACCTCTCTCTTTCTCTCTCTCTCTCTCTCTCTCTCTCTCTCGCTCTCACTTTCTCTGTATGTGTCAAACAAATAGACATTTAGATATTTTGTCTCCTAAATAACCTGTTAGCTTGTTTAGTTAAGCAAAAAATGACCTGATTTCCCGTCAAACACTGAACTGGGAAATATAGTCTACCACAAAAAAGACACAGCTGAGTGCAAAAGTTTGCAAATCCTTAAGATAAAATGGAAAATACAACTAATTTAGTTTCTACCTTCAAGACATTTAGTCTGCTAAGTTTTGCTCATATCCCTTCATTATTGGATGTCATAAGTCTATGCAAAATAACCCATAAAATTGAAGTGGAGGAAACTTTTATAAAGTTTGCTAAAGTGCACAACATGATGCTACCTCCACCATGCTTTACTTTTTGGAGATTGTGTTCCCATGGGAATAAGCAATGTTTGGATTCTGTATTATGTAAGATCTCTATTCCAAGACCTAAAAAGTTAAATTTTGGTCTAATCAGACCAGCGAGTGTTTCCTACATGTTTACTGAGTCTCCAACTTGGCTTTTGCCAATTAAATGGGATAACTTATGGCTTGGATTGGAGTGTCTGAGCCCTAGTTATTGAGTAACTTCTTAAGCCAGCCTGACACTTGCACACAGAGGTGGCACGAAGAGACACGCATTGTTGCATGCCAATGAGGGAACTAGTTGTGAAAGAGTGAGTGGAGTGAGTGGACCAAGTGCATGCATCCATGTCAGGGTGTGCCAAGATTTTTGAAATTTAAAAAAATTTGGCACAACAAAATTTTCGTGCCAGTGGCATGGCTAATGTGCAACTTATGCGCAACCTCTACTCATCTGTTATACTATGTTTTTCTTTCTCTCTTTCCTATTTTTCTTCTTACTCTTTTTCCTCTTATTATTATTACTATTTATATTTTTGTTCCGAATATTATTGCCAATATCATCATTCATGATTATTCACTATCATAACTATATGGTGTTGATATTATAACCATTAATATTCTTATTTATATTAATATTCAAAATTTGTGTAAGTGTCAGGCTGGCTTTAGCTGTGGATCTCTCCAGCTTCTTGGGTTCTTAATTGTTTCTCAGACTGATGCCCTGCTTACCTGGTAACTGACATTGGTGGACATCCACCTTTAGGCAGTGCTGTGGTTATGCCAAGCTGTGTATATATATATATACACAGTATATATATATTACCTAACTCTGATTTATAATGATGCTTTCACTGAAAGTGTTGCTCTCACTTAAAATGAGTATTTTGAATTCATGTTTGAATTGCACACAATTTGAAGTGAAGTTCACTTATCTAAGTGAATCTGAGTGTGTTGCAGTATAACAGTGTAGAAACGGTTCTCATGTCCTTGACATTCATTTGTGTGTTATTGAGGCAGCATAAGCATCCAACTGCACAGCTGCTTTTAAGAATATACTGTACAACATAGTATAGTATAGTATAGTATAGTATAGTATAGTATAGTATAGTATAGTATAGTATAGTGAATTGGGAAAGTGAATATCCAGATGAAAAGAATTGTATGTTTATGAAAGTTAAGCAGGAAGCACATCACAATATTTTCAATGCAGAAATAATTTGTGTATTAGTCAATGCAGTTATGTAGCACTGGTTTTAACATTTAATTAAATAGATTTTATAGCAAATCTAAAGTAACGAATAATGCCCTTTTGATATTCACAAAGAGCTTTCTGTTAACAGTTTAAATGTTCAATAGCCAAAACTCAACAACTTTGGCTTGTCTTAGGAAAAGCAAGCAAGCAAGCAACCAACCAACCAAACAAACAAACAAAAAACCCCCCCAAAACAAACAAAAACAACAATAAAAAAAACTAGCATTGAGATTGAAGTTATAGCTTTCATTGGTGGTCTGGTCAGGGGACTGAGAGTGTTAATGTAATAAAAAAATTGACTTATTTCTTATTTCTTTCAAATCAATTTCTGTGGCAGACAAGTGTGAGTCAGTCAGAGTGTCTGCTTGCAAGAGTGTCTGCTTGTGTATCTCTTACTCCTCTCGAGGACAGAATATCCCAAGTCTGCTATCTCATTTTACTCAGGCACAAGCACTATGTTACTTTTTATAACTTACACTAATAATCTGCATTTAATAACAATCTGTCATTGTTTTGTATATTTGCACAATTACTATTGTAATCTTATCTTATCTATCCAACAGAATTGGTTATTTGCTGATATCCGTTGTTTTTGAAGTTATATATATTTGTGCAAATTTATAAGCAGAACATATTGAAATATGAACAAATTTTTACTTAATTACTGACAGCCAAGTAATGGTCTGTGAAGTTAAGATTAGTTTCCATGAAATTCCCTAACACTACTACTATAATATTTTGTCAAAATCTGCATTTTAAAAAGGCATCCAGATTTTCAAGCTTGATATCTGTTTCCTCACTACTTTAAAACAAAGCTCAGCACTGGTCAACATGTTAACACTTTGGCATTTACCATCAAAGAGACAGCAGCTGGTGAAACCATGCTGACGCTAGTGCTTTGGTATGACTGTAGACAATGATAATGGGAGCAGATAATCAGCCTACATACCACGTAGGTTTTGAATACTTGAATACCCTATGAATGTACACTCAGCATCCGCTTTATTAAGAACTTGTGTACGACTGCACGTTCATGCAGTTATCAAAGCAGCCAATCATGTGGCAGAAGCACAATGCATGAAATCATACAGATAGAGGTCAAGAGCACCAGTTAATGTTCACATCAAACATCAGAATGAAGAAAAAGTGTGATTTCTGTGACATGACATGATTGCTGGTGGCAGAAGGGCTGGCTTGAGTATTTCAGAAACCGCTGATCTCTTGGGACTTTCACACATTGGTCCCTAGAGTTTAGAATGTTGCAAAAAAAACGAAAACATTGAGTGAGCATCGGTTCTGTAGGTGGAAACGCCTTATTGATAAGAGATGTCAGAAGAAAAAGGCCTGTTTGGTTCGAGCTGCCAGAAAAGATGTATTAATTCACATAATCACTCTTTACAACCATGGTGAGCAGAAAAGCATTTCAGCTTGCACAAAACATTGAATATTGAGGTTGATGAGCTACAACAGAAGAATACCACATCAAGCTCCACTCCTGTCAGCCAAGAACAAGAATCTGAGGCTATCGTGTGCACAGATTCACTGATATTGGACAGTTGAAGATTAGAAAAAAAGAGTCTTTAACTCCACTCTGTTCATCAGCAAGGTGTTTCAGCCTGCAGACCCTCCACACACAGGACGTTTTTAATTTTTCCATACTATTCTATGTAAACTGTAGAAACTGTTATGTGTGAAATCCCAGTAGATCAGAAGTTCCTGAAATACTCAAACCAGCCAATCTAGCACCAGCAAACATGCCACAGTTAAAGTCACAAAGAACAAATATCTTCCCCCATTCTGATGTTTGATGTGAACATTAACTGAAGCTCTTGACCTGTATTTGCATGATTTCATGCATTGCTCTGCTGCCACTTGATTGGCTGATTAGATAACTGCATGAATGTGCAGTTGTACGGTTGTTCATAATAAAGTGGATGGTGAGTGTATATTACAACCATCACATTAAATATTATATTGGGGCATAAAACCCTTCCACAAGAACATTTCATATTTCCACCAGAGAGATCTCCAAATTCTCAAAATATACATACATTAAGAAACTGTAATATACATACATTATCATAATTAATTGTTTCTGACCTTACCATTTGTTTCTCTATCCAATTTCTCATTAGTGTTTTCGAAAGTTGTGCTGTAAAGGTCCTCCCTCTCCTAGACCAGAGTATGATGTGGTGTGTATCGGACTCAGCGGTGCCGGCAAAACCAGCCTCATTTCACGCCTCTGCAGTGAAGGTCTCGATGGCATTGTACCCACCGCAGGTAAAGTTTTATATCACTCACCACAGAATGATCAAAAATACTTTCACTATTTTATGAGATTCGTTAATAGTTTTTATTCATGTACCACTAATATAAAGTCTCATTCAGATATGGCATTATATGGTGAAATGACCATATACTGTAAATAACATTATATAGTTTCTGTGCTATTGGAAAGTCTATACATTAAATCCCTTTTAAAAGTTCTCTACTTTCTCAAGGGGGTACACTGGAGGGTACTACCCCAGTGACTAACACTGGCACTTTTTTTTTAACCACTACAGTACAAACACACACTTTAATATGCATACCTTTCCCATGTCTCAGCCTTGTAATATAAACCAAACACTGTAAGGCTCAGCTACTTATTTTGAACTGGTGCCCCAAAGTCTCTCAATAATATTATGAAGCACCCAGGGGATGTAATATATTGAGCCAGACTTCTAAACATGACTCCTGTTTCATTTTTGACCCTTTGACACACTTTTCCAACTCTCCAAATCTTAAAATTAGCTCAGTTTTGAACATCACCTTAGCATTATGCTAAAGAGCATTGCTTTACTTGACAGATTTGAGAATCTCTTGACATGCAGAGAGTTCATCTGTTTGCTTTTGCGCATGGGTTTTGGCACGTCTGCTTTTCACCACTCTGTACTTTCTCTGTCATGACAACGGATGGTGATTACACTACTGACAAGCTGGTGCATTCCAGCTTCATAGACCCGTCAAAGCCTGCCATTTTAAGACAGACATCATGATTCTTCCTCCTTTTCATAATGTTCATGTTCAGCCATGTATTATATACAGTACATATATACTGTATATACCATGTGTATTAGTATTAAGTTACACTAAGCATTAAGTTTCATTATTCATGATGAAAATTGTATTATCCGTTATAATGTATTATCATCAGTACCAACCTTTTACAATTAGCCCATTTGATTGGTTGATGGTGGAATACACCATGAATGGGACGTCAAGCTATCACAAGGCCCAATGCACACACATTCACACTGAGGGTCAATTTAGTGTAGCCAATCCATCTACTGACGTTTGGGGAGGTGGCAGAGAACACAGAGGACTGGGGAGAACACATGGAGAGAACAGGTGAAATTCCATGCTGATAATAACCTCAACTCAGGATCGAACCTGGGACATTTTTCACAAATAATGTTAGAAATGAGTCATCTGATGAGTCAGATGAGTATCTGTAAGAGGTTGTGTGAACCTCATAAATCTTGCATGACACATTTATTATCACCTGCTGTGAATTTGATGAAATAAACTCATAAATTCTGGTGTAAAGGCAAAGTGGCAAGTTAAGAGGCTCAACCTCATGTGTTTTGAGTTGCGTTAATCATTCCCAAATGTGCGCCCCCCTTTGTCTCTGCATGTATTGTTTTGAAACGAACATGAGGTTAGTGGTGTGACTGAGTAAATCTTTGCTTCTTCAGTTGATATGTGCCAGTGTGATATGACTTTTCTGTGATCTGATTTCTGTAGCTCTTGATTTGGATGTTCTATGCCAACAGTGGAGATAGCCCAAAGAAACATGAGCTTTCATTTATTTCACAGTGTAAATTTTACCCTGAAATCTCTTTTAGGTTTCAGCATCAAAGCAGTGGCTTTCCCGAATGCAGTACTGAATGTGAAGGAACTTGGAGGTAATGTGAACATGTATTACAGTATTAATACTCTTTCCTATTGCTGTCTCCAATAATCTTTATGTTCTTCCCTCTTACTCCATAGTTTAGAAAGGGTTTACAAAGTTGAACTCAACTCTCAATAGCAGATTAAGTCAAATGGCTTTATGGACATAGATTAATGCCACTCTTATGTCCAGTAGAAAAATCAAAGCTTGGCCAATACTAAGAGCTAATACAGCTTTAGTAGCTGTTTACCCAGGACATAAATATTGTTCCACTTGTTTGCACGTTTGGCAGAAGGGCCTGCTAAGGAGCAGAGGAGAAAAAAATCAAGAATGTGATCATTTCGTAATAATCTCAGTGATCATGTAGGCTGTCTGGATGCAGAAGAATAAAATAAATGAATTAGAGAGAGTAGTACATATGTATTTCCTTTAAAAAAAGAAGTAAAGAACTACCAGAGCTGCTAAAATATCAATAACAAGTGTGTGCACTTTCATGGTCTAGACATCTTCTTAGGAGTTGCTTATTTTTGGTGTCTTAAAGAGCTAAAAAAAATCCACCAGGCTGAGAATGTGAATGTTAGTAGTGACCGCGGTCAGGGTGATTTATGTGTTTTGTGGGCTGCAGGGGACAGAACAGGTGTGCTGTGTATGTTGACTTGAGGCCCAACTACAGCACAACAGAAACATCATCACCCTTAAAACAAAAACAACTGAAAACGAGAACACGGGACCACCAAGGGGAAGCCTAACCAAATTTGGTCAGAGACAGAAATGTATATTGAACATGAGCTTCCTATAGGTGAGGTCAAGGCCTGTTACAGCTGTCTTTATACACACCAATGCCTCCAGTGGTTACTGTGATGATGTTTATTTATTGCCTGGAGCTTGTCACTGCTGTTCTGGCTTCTTAGGCCTGAGAAGGGAACGAAAATTTTTGCACAGAAAATATATTTATGGCCTTTTTTTTTTTTTTTTGCCATTAGCCTAAACAAACAACATAAAATACTATTGAATGTTTCAGGTTGGAATGTACTAAATCAGCCGTGATTTAAAAAAATAAAAAAAGATGATTTGATAATGATGAATGCTGTGACTAATTAGTCAGTCCATTTTGTGACTACCAAATAAGGTGATTTTAAAGAAGAGAAAAATCCAATTATGGACATATAATCTGTTTTTGTTTATTTCTTTTCTGCATGTCATTTTTTATTATGTTGCGTCCACTGTAGTTTTGGTTTCTAATGCTTTTCATACTTTATTCACCCATTTGGGACCATGTATATTATACAGCACTTTCCATATTTGGGCTGTACTTCCTGTTCTTGTTAATTCTTACTACTTGGTAATTGGTTTCATCCATTCCTTGTTTCCTGCTAAGTAAGCTTGTTGCCTCTCTCTGGTTCTTATTTTACCCTGGTTCATATAAAATCTTGCAAATCCAAGAAGCTCATCACAGAGTCTGGCACCTTGGTTTCATTTGTTCGTCTCTGTTTATAGACTCCTACGCTTTCTGATTTTAATCTCTTGTCTGTTTTTGTTTATTGACTATGGATTTGTCGACGTTAACTGTGTCTCCCTCACACTATGAGAACGAATCCATTCAGATATCCCTCCTGCGGTGTTTACACCTTGTCTGACTAAACGTAATCACCTGATCTTTTTCCAATTTGAGTGAGTCTGTGCCCATGGTCACCTCAGATTCCTGTTCTTGGCTGACAGGAGTGAAACCTGATGTGGTGTAGCTCATCCAGGTCAAGGTTCACATGTATTCTGTGATGCATTTCTGCTCACCATGGTTGTTAAAAGTGGTTATTTGAGTTGTTGGAACCTGTGTAGCCTTTCTGTAAGCCTGAACCAGTTCCATTTGCAGACGTGATGCTCTCAGGATGGTTTTTGTTGTTTGCACGTTTTCATTTGATGTGAAAATTAATTGAAGCTATTGACCTGTATCTGCGTGATTTTATGCATTGTGCTGCTGCCACATGATTGGCTGTTTGGATAATTGCATGAATATTCAGGGATACAGACATTCCAATTAAGTGACAGATAAATTTTTATGCATAAAATATATACAAAATAAATAAATAAAGGATGTAGGGATAAAAGAAAGAAAGAAAGAAAGAAAGAAAGAAAGAAAGAAAGAAAGAAAGAAAGAAAGAAAGAACTGGAGAATGGTGAGGATGATTTTGACACATGCTAAACAGATTGAATTCAGGCTCTCTCACTCTCACTCTCTCTGTCGCTCTTTCTCTCAACATTTCTCTATCTGTCTTTCTGTATGTGTGTAGTTTGAGATCTCATCTGCTGCCCATCTTCAAAATGCGCAGCCTTTGATGAAAAGTCCATTTTCTAAATCTGAACTTGCTGGGAAGTAGCAAATCAAAGCCCAATCTGACGGGATCCAACTTAAAAAGATGAACATGTCACGAATCCACTGAAAATGCATCATGAGACTATTTCAACATTCCTCCCCTGAATTTTCAAACCTAAAATAGCAAAACTGCATGTCTATTGTTCGTATTGTATTAGAATAATATACCCTTTTTCATTTGTATCACCCTTTCCTTTTTAATTGGTTTGGGTTAGACTTTTATTTTAAAAAAGTATTCTCACCCTCTGATCCTCACCTATCTCTGGCTGGGTTTTGCTAGTCTTCAGCATCTCCTTGGCATTATCCCTCATTATCACCTTCACGTGTTCTTAAATTATAAACTCGTTTCTGTAAATTCACAGATTTCTCTCTCTGTCTAGCTGTTTCTGTATACTGACTCTTGACTGTTTTTTCCCCATTTGCCAGTCTTTCTCTGTTTTATCATAGACTGTGGGTTTGTACCAGATTTTGTTTGCTATATACTGTATAATTCCACCCTGAGTGGTATGTTTTTGTCAGTGAAGAAAGTAGAATATAATGTTAACACCTTTGCTGATACCTGTACTACTGCCCACTCTCTCACCAGTTGCTTTATTGTTTTGGACTATTGCTACCTCTAGTGGGTGAAACCAGCTGTTTCTTGCCCCTTGTTTGAACAGCATTGGTTTCTTACTTGGATAAATGATCAGACACAAGGAGTGAGTATAAGAAGCACAAGATCAAGGCTGCATGCTCATGGCACGAATCCAGAACTGCAAAGAAATTCCAGGAATACAAACTGATTTCACTTATTTATGGTGTTTCAGATCCACTTCCTCTTTTCTCAGAGTTGGACCACAGAACATGGTGGACACATGATAATCTTACTGTACTGTTCCACTTCATGCCTGTTTTCCAGGCATTTATTCTTATCTAAACAGAACTGCCACAAGGATAGCAGAAATCTCTTGTCAGAGATGGAAACTGTGTTTGGGTTTCATACTGGTATGTTCTGTTCCACTGTTTGGGCTCTTGTACAACAGATTTAATGGCATTTTAATAACAAACCACCAAAAATAATTAACGCCTGCTGAACAACAGTGTAATATTAGATTATTGGTATACTTAAAAAATATTTTTTTGGGATGTATACTATGTTGTTACTATCTCAATTTGATGATTTTTTGTGCTATACAAGAAAAGACATAATATAAAAACTGAAATAAAAATGGCTTATTTGTATGTATGTAATCCCTTTTGTTATAGAACATGTTTCTGTTTGCAGAAAGATTTCTGCAGGGTGTCCATGTCCAGTGCTCATACACCATAACTATACACAAAAAAACCAAAATGTATATCTGTATACATGCTCTTTTTATTCTGTGAATTGTTCACAATTGCAAAGCAGTAGGTTTAGGTTTATTTGTGGAGAATGTTGCACTTAGGTAATGAGTTACAACTTAACATCCCATTGAAAGTTGGAGCAACTGATAACATTTTTAGTTGTTAGGAGTAAACTCAAATGTAGTGACACTGAGTGGCATTATGTTCAGCTGGTGCAATTTGCTGCAAGTGCTGAAAACTTGTAGAAAAGCCCAGCTCAGGACTCTTGATTCTCACTCCACATTGCCTTTTGTTTTCAACCAGTATTTCTTGGCCATCCTAAGCCTCATCAGGAATTTTATCCCTGCTGTCTTGATCAGTTGTACATCAGGGGTGAGGGCTATCCATATATACTGTACTTGTCTTCAGCTTTCTCTGCCTTAGTCTATTATCATTGAGCTTCACTGAAGTTAAAATCAGTTCTACCCTCAGTTGCTTAACACACCTGTCTCTCACACAACTGATATGTGGTCTAGCAAAAACTAGGCTTGCCTAGCCTTGTTCACCTTATAGCCTAGTCAAATATATCAGGCAAGTTGGCTGCTTGCCTTCTTTCACATGGTTGTAGGCTATGCCCAAATGTTGTCTTTGTAAACATCACTTAATCAGTTACAGGTGCAATTGTGCGTTTATACTACTCAGGAAGTTAGTAAAGAGGTTCACACATCATATTTATGTCCCCGTTGTGGGAATGTAGAGAAGTATGGCACAGACTTGTTAATTTTATGCTCAGAGCCACTAATCACAGGTTTATAATTTATAGAAAATACAGTGAGAATTTGGTGGTAATTAATGATAATAAATGATAGTTCGTTAAAATTGGTCTCACAAATCTAGACTTCTGTATAAATGAAAACACAAAACACAAGATTAGTGGATTACACAGTGTCGTTTTTTCATTATAGGGGCAGACAATATCAAGAAATACTGGAGCCGCTACTACCAAGGTTCCCAAGGAGTGGTATTCGTTCTTAACAGTACTGTTTCGGATGAGGAGATGGAAGCTTGCCGATCTGAGCTCCATTTGGCCCTGCAGCACCCTCAGCTCTGCACACTCCCCTTCCTCATCCTTGCCAACCACCAAGATTCACCAGCTGCCCATTCTGTCCCAGAGGTACGGTAACTTTCCATACCAAATATAGCACTCAGGGACCTTCCTGAGCCTTAGCACCATTTTCCTCTCTGAACCTCCTCCACCATAGGTCGCTGGCTCCCACATGTACACACACTCTGAAGTGTTTGGACTGAGCAATGGGAACTGTGCATTTCTCAGGCTGTGGTGTGTTGTTGCCACGCAATAAGAGCTGATGTTGACAGTGTAAGAGGTACTCCCCCCGTCAGTCCTTTCCAGAGCGAGAGCTGATTGCGTAAACACGGAATGACGTGGGCTGTCTGAGTAATGGTCTGTGTATACGCTGAGGAAACCTTAGAAAGAGGTGGATCGTTTAAGGCAGAGAGTACTCCAAGTAACAATTGAGGATGGATGTGAAGGCCTGAATCTGGCAAGTTAAAAATTTTCTAACATCAGTAAACATTCAACTGTTAACCATTTAGAAATTTGAATTGACTAAAGCAGCTAATAAAATTCATAAACGCTAGATGTTGAGTAAAAGGTATCACAACCTCCATTTATCTCCTTCTATTACTATGACAGTACTGAGTGCTGGTAGTGCGCTAATACTGAATACTTTTACTGCTACTACTACTTGTACTACTACTACTACTACTACTACTACTACTACTACTACTACTACTAATAATAATAATAATAATAATAATAATAATACAGATCCTGTACAGAAAAAGTCATAGTGCTGATTCATTTTTATGTCTCAACCTACAACAAGGTTTGTTAACCTAAAATTACCTACATAAATGATTATTTTACAACAAATTGAAATGGGATGAAACCGCCTGGAACCTGTAGCATCAAAAGAGCCTTCAAGGACTCAGTGTTGTCGAATGTGGCAGTGTTGTTGAATGTCAGTTAAGGTTGGGGACTGATGTTTGGTGAAATGTTGGGTGTTCCAGTTCCTCTCAAAGGTGTTCAGTGGGTTTAAGGTCTGGATGCTGTGCAGGCCACTCGAGTATTTCCACTCCAACCTTGGCAGACCATGTCTTCATGGAGCTTGCTTTGTGTTTTGCAATCTTCCATCATTAGCTCAGAGCCTTATCTGCTGAGCTACCACTGTTCACACATCCAAAAACTCTAACACCCTTGTTAGCATGTAGAAATGGTTAAACTCTTCTTTTTTCCTCTTTCACGTTTAGCAGGACAAGATGTAATGTTTCACACAAAACTAAATGGCTACTGTATCTTTAGTAGTCCACAGTCTATTTGTGTATTTTTGCTTTTCAATAAAAAAATGTATTAATGTAAAAATCAATCTAGCTACTTCTTTCATTTACTATTGACTCCTAAGTCTATGTAAGATATTATTGGTTTTATTGTGCTTTAATTTGAATGTGGTGGCATGGTGGTGCACATGCTCCAGGGACTGTGGTTTGATCCTGAGCTTGGGTTAATATCTGAGTTTTTGTGCATGTTCTCCCCATATCCATGTGGGTTTCCTCTGGGATCTCTAGTTTCCACCTACATCTCAAAAGCATGCCAGTAGATGGCGTGGCTATTATAAATTGCCCCAGATGTGAATGAGTGTTAAAATGTGTGTGTACATGGAGCCTGTGATGGACTGGCAAGCCATCCAGGTTGTATTTTCCATGCCCAGTTTCCTAGGATAAGCCAGCCTGACACTTGCACAACAGAAGTGGCACAAGGAGACACGTTGTAGCGTGCTAATGAGGGAACTAGTATCGTGACATGTTTCGTGCCCCCTTTTTGGCACGCATTGGCATGCCACAATGCAGACCTTTTTGTGACCAAAATTCGTGCAGTAGGCTTCAGATTCACTGTGACCCTGAGAAGGATAAAGGGCTTATTGAAAGTGAGTGAGAATGAGTGAATTATTAGAATGATTCGATTAAATTTTCTGACTTTTCTTTCATCATCAAGGTCAGAAATTTATTTTATAACGATCTGAAATGCTGTATTCTCTCTCGTTAATTCATAATGGTAACCAAATACAAACTTAAAAAGATTTTTTGTATGTTTAGTGTAATATGTGTAATTACACGATTAGAAATTCATATACAAAATAATTAGAAACTCTGTAAGTGTTTTTATAATCTTCATAGATTGATAACATAATGTAAGCTTTAACAGATATGTCAAGATCATATTCTGTGCTGTAGATATGCATTGCAATGAGGGCAGGACAGAGCGCAGATCTGAATCAGCTTCATATTCATTCTCCTGCCTCCCTAAAATGTTTGTCCATATGAAGTTCTATATGTTTGGAGCTCTCCCTCTGCAAGTTATGCAGTGTTTATTTGTCACAACCAAACCAAAATAGACTGTTTACATCCTATGTTTACGTGGAGCAGATAATGTGGACAGAGTGTGAGCCAAGACCATGTCGGATCAATCCCATAATGCAATGGAACATCACACTGATTCCCAAATGACTGGATTTTGTGTATGCGAACTATGGAACAAAACATATACCATAGGCATTCAAAATTTGGTCTGGTAAAAAGAATTACATCATTGATAAGTAATATTTATTTACTTCCTTGTTTGTTTTTGGAAGATTATTAATTTGAAACTGAGCTAATGGAAGAGCTCCTAATGAAAGGCAATGTAAGATCAAACACCATGTGCACATTACTTTTCCTCCTGTATTTCATGCTGAGCTAAATTTATGTTCTTTGTTATCTTCTTATGATTAAGTGTGACTTGTGGATTTGAATGACTCCAAAACTCCCTAGTGCTTTGCAGTCTGCAGAGTAGGTCATTCATTGATGGGACCTGCTGGGCTCAACATAATATTATGAAATGTGGCTTTTTCCATTAATGAGTCGACTCACAAAATTCACACAAAACATCTTCCACCAACCTTGTGTCTGATCACTTTTGGTGCCACAAACAGGAGCTGTCATCCCAGGGTGCCATACAGGAAGCCGGTGCTGACGTTCAGTGGTGATACCGGTTATGTCACTGGCTAACAAAAATGAGTCACTGGGGAGAGAGTGAGAAAAGTGATGCAGCTATTGTGGCTGCATCTGAAAGTGACACCCCGCCTCGTCCAGTGTGGTTCCGATAAGGACAGAGAGGCTTCATGTAAGCGGTTTTGGCTAGCTGATGTCTTGCTCACTTTCACTTCTGTATGAAGCAGAAATCTAATTGAATATGAACACATTATTCAGATTGAACAGATAATGTGTTCTAAACAAATACAATGCAGATATGAATAGGAAGTGCATTATTATTTTTTTTGGAAAGGGCTTCTGGTTAGAAGGTCTGCTTCTGTTAGAGAGGCTAGAGTTGTACATCACAGGCAAAAAAAGGAGGGTTTTACTTGCTTGACAAAAGCTTGAAGAAAGGGACAAAGAAAAATGACATTCATTAATGTAAGTTTGAGTCTCACCACGATGCATTTAGCATTCATTCATTCATTGTTAGTAACTTTAGTTATTAGTTAACTTTTAGTTACATTTAGTTAACTTTAGTACCTTTTAGTTTCTTTATATTTTGGGAAATAGAACCTGCTGAATTTTTAGGAAATATTACTGTTACAAAACAAACAAACAAACAAACAAAAAAACTGTGCAAGCATGAACTTGCTACATTACTTGTGAGCATCCCTTGAGGAACTATCAGAACCAGAATTCACACACCATGATGACATTGCTTGCATTTTCAGCTCTGGGAGTTTTCCAGTGGCTCCAGGGGCATAATGGTACGGTTCATATTTAATAATAAACAACCTTCCAGGTTAGGCCTTGACCACTTCCGACTTAAATCCAAATACACTAAAGAGATAAAGATACAGATACAGATAGTGGCGTTGCACTACAGCCCTAATATGGAGGTAATATACTGCAGTTGTGTTTTAGATTTACCACAGTCTCTTGTGGTATAAAACTAAAGATAAACAGCTTTCCCTTTTTCAGGCTTGGGGACAATTCAAATTCCTTCAGCCATTGTCCCAGTAATGCATCATTTCACAGATACACAGCATTCACCATCAGTGACTTTGGGCTTGAAATAACATTAGATTAGTGTTTCACTTTGTTGATCTTCACATTCTGTAAGCCTACAAGGTTGCATGCCAGCCTTATGATAGCTGGGACTATTTGGCACACATTTAAGGTCCTCCATTGTAAAGATTCAAGGAGGAAGTCTCAAATTTTTATTCAGATGTCTTGATTTGCCTCGTTGGGATCATCAGTTCTGGCGTGTTGAAAGCCACCCTGTTTAGGCTATGCTTTTCTTCGGATATTTTAGTGATGGAAGTAGCAGTTTGATTGACCTCATCTGTTTGCACACACTAAAACACTATGACTTTGACTCATAGTGGTTGTTTCTGCTTCCAGTGCCAAATTAGTTCCCATTCTATGTCAGCACACATCAAGGGGTGAACTGACCTTCCTGTTAACTGACCTTCTTAGCTTAGCTTAATCCTATGGATGAACTGTGTGTGTGTGTCTGAGTCTTCCAGGTGGGTGGACACAGTCGAGACTAGTATTTCAGCCTCTTATTAGTGTTCTTATTAGTAATGCAGTAAGAGGGGCCGAGGTCAGCTCATCAAAGTCTGAGGGGTGAACCGATGAACTTGAGTCAACTCAGACAGGCAGGATTTCTATCTGCCTTTGTCTTCATATCCCCTTTTTCAGTCATACATTCTCATAATTTCTCTCTTATATAATCATTTTCCAAATGGTTGGCATCATGAGCAGAAATGATTGTCAAAAATAATCAGTAGACACAGTGATTTAAATTGTTTAAGTTAAGTAGTTTCTGGGGTTTGTCAAGTTTGTCAAGTTTATTAGATGCCATCACTTTGGAAGCACTTCGGAAGGGAGGCCTTCCACATCAATATAATGAGCCTAAATATGAATTCAAATCAATGCACTTGGTGGTGGAACAAGTATCAGTATTTATTAATGGAACTAGTGAAGCATTTTCATTTGCTTGTTGGTTTCCTTGTTGAGTTCCAGTAGCAAAGTCCTATCCTTGTAGCCGTAATCTTACTCTTCCCATTCTTGTCTATTGTTTGGGTCAGCATATAGTATTGTGGGTGTTGTGGATGCAGTGTAACTAATCTTATCATTTTAACATGTCCATAAACTCATAATTGTGGCAACAATCCCAAACCTTGTTTTCCATAATACATTGGCAATCTGTTTGTTCTGCCAAGCCCTGATTAAGTGAAGGACATGATCAATGCACATTTGCAACAGACATTTGCAGAGCCTTGACCCAAATGCATAGATGAGGCGAACATGCATACAGTACTTGATGTGAAGCACAGGTGATTCTTTTGCTTGATTGACCTTTTGCTTGAAAAGATTTGCTTGATCTTATGCTTGAGTGATTCCCTTAGAATTAGCTTTAGCACCCAGGATCTGTACCTAGTCCTTTACCTGGATGACTAGGTGCTGTGTGGATTGTCCTAACAGCAAGTGACAAGCCAGACAGAGCTCTTGATCTCACATTTCTAGATTTGAAAGTCAACTATGCGAAGAGTCATTTGACACCAGTGCAGACTGTATGACACATGGGCCATGATAATCTTTTTGACAGAAGGTAGAGCTTTCGCAATTATGAACGTAGTCAGAAAACTGAGTGTGGCCACACACTGCCCATATGCAGACTTTCTAACTCGGGCAGGGATATTGACAGTAGGTGGTGAATGGCATGCACTGTTGGTCACATGAAGTGCCAGCATTGGGAACCGGATATAAAACGTCACTTTAAGGTCAAACTCATGCTTTCCTACCAGATATGAACGCCATGGTATATTAATAATAATGCAATTTGCTTTTGCAAATGAGAATATGCCCAGGCCAGTCCTGGGTCCAGTGAGAACTATCGAGCTCTCCTATGGAAGTCACTGACAGTGGATGGGTTACTGACCAGCTGTATGTGTGCTTTGGGGAGCACCATAAAGGGTAATAATAAAGCATAACCAATAGGGCAAAAGAAGAGCTTTAACAAACATACTTTAATACAGGTCAAGGTATGACTCCTTCCATTAAATAGGATTCAGTGCACTATGTTGCAGCACTAAGAGAAAACGCCCAGTGGATGGAGTTCACCATCTACCTTCACAAGAGTTTACAATTTGGGCACTGCTTCATCACAGCCCTTGCCCCCTGAGTTGATCTGAATGATCCTTACCCTCTGTAAGTAGTGGTGTGGAGTACCAGCAGCAATTCTTATCCTCAATAGAGAACAACACCTCGAGTAATTCGCACCATCTATAGAAAGAATGTCAAGTTATTTTCATCCTCAATGGCCTAAAGAACAGAGTCAATACTTTGAGCAATTCTCAGTCTCAATAAAATATGGCATTTGGTCTTTTCATGAGCACTCTCTTAATGGTCATGGTCCTGTTAGAAACCCTTGTAAATTACCAATTGGAGAGTCAGGTGGATATGGTGGAGAGCAGAAATCATAATCACAATCAAAATCGACAAGTAAAAGACATAGTCAAAAAGGTTGGTCAATCCTGCAAACAGAGTAAAACTGAAAAAACAAAACAAAACAGAAAATAGGAAGAATGCCAAAGACAGAAAAAATGCTCTGAAATGCAAATAAGAATGAAATAACAAAACCTCACCCTGAACTGTCAGGGAACGTGTTTTAAATACACAGAGATAATGAATGTAAATGAGATGTATGAGAAGGAAATATGGTTCAGAATCAGAGCCAAAACCAAGAATTGGAACAGGATGCAAAATAAAAGCACATGTCACACTAATATTCAAAAAGCTTTGCTATTTGCACTGGGAAACGTGGCACAATGTACTGAAGGGGATATATTACAGTGACAATTTTGATACACAACCTACAGTAGTTCTGAAGGAAACCACTCTGGAGGGCTCTATATGTACATGTCATTCTACCTTTGCATGTGATTAGAATGGAAAGAGGATGAGCATGTTGTAATGGGGACCTAGTGGCTACCCACATGGGGTCAATTTTCATGACACCTCACTACTTCAAAAGAAAACCTCCCTCAGTTTCTGAACCTTATTGAAAACCTGTGGTCTGAATTGAAGAAGGAAGTCCAAATGCACCAATCTAAGAATGTAAAAGTGCTGAAAATGTTTTGTACAGAGAAGTGCTCCAAATCTCCAAAATCTCCTATCCAGGAGAGACTTCACCAAATATTCATTGTATGGTGCTGATCATTTTTCATGTCTATTAAATGTTTTCGGGACAAATGTACATGACACAAAAAATGTTATTGAAGCCGTTCTGTTTTTAGGAGCTGATACTTACGTGATAGCTCTCTGTATTATGAATCAGGTGTCAGTAGTAGTGAAGGTAGAGTAAACAAAATGTGTGTACCAAAGAGCAGATTTACTCACTTGCTAACACAGAACCAGCCTACGCCTCCCGGAACCCGTTGTGTCATCATGCATAATCAGACAGGTCATCACTGCCCACTACTAACACAAAATGCTTCCTCAAAGTTCTGTCACGATGTGTAAGGGCTTACTTCAGCTTCATCTTTCCCCGAGGACAGAAATCTATTCTGAAATTGTAAAAATTTTATATAAAACGCCTTTGGAAAAAAAAGTCTTTTCACAGATAACAGAATCTGGGTTAGATTGTTATACATGTTTGGTTATAGCGTGGTACTCACAATCACCAAACATGTACACCACTTTGTAATGTACTGCCAAAATTTGCATGCAACTTTTCAAGCTGGAGAACAGCTAATGCACATGTGTAGCGCACATTGTGATGAAGGAAAAACAGGCTCAAGGACTTAACGTGCTGTTGAATGCAAGCTAGTTGCCACTAGCATATGGTGATATTTTAGTGATTTTGGTGTTAGTCCTGGATCGAAGGATTGTGGTTTATAAGACTCAATGGGACTGTAAATGCCGCGCCAGGCCACTGTGTGTGACTTGTTTTTACGAGTGAAACATACATAAGGCAGAATTCCTTGTTGACACCAATCTCCTGTTGTTGGGGCCCAAAGAGGAAACAAGTTGAGAGAGTGGAGTCATGTGTTGATACAACACCTTAACAAAGCAGGCTGTGTGGATGCCTTGGCCTGATGGGCTTTTGCTTGCTTTATAAATGTTTCCTGAACATGGGCGGGCTAAGTTAGTGGCTACATTACGGCATGGCTGATTAAGTTTACCAATGCAATATCAGGCACTTTAAACACTGTCTGTTCACACAACAGGCTATACTGAATCATTTTAACCATTTATTATTCAGCTATTCAGCTTAAACTTTATCACTAGTTTTCTACTATGAATTATTCAGTAAAGCCAATTGAAGGGCTTATTTCCAAAACCTGCTAAGGTTTTCCACAACTTATGTTCATGGACCTAGCAGGTTTTGGAAATAAGCCCTTTTTAAACCAATTGGAAGGTGCTGTTGAAAGCTTCGTTCTGATTGGTGAGAAGGTGTTGATAAATTTCATATAGCAGCAACTTTGGCAGGCTGCGAGGTTTATATTAATGCGCTTGTTCTAATACATTATCATTTTATAATAGCAACTTAAACAGGGACTTGTATGCCGTATGCGCCACATCAAACCCACAGATTAAAAACAGGTTTTCTGTATAGAGACATTTATTTTACACTTTTGGAAGGAGTACGCAGTGTCAGTGAGTGATTTGTATTAGTCAAAATTAAAGCTTTGATTTTAAGTTTTCCAAGGGAAAGTCTTCAGGACAGAGGACAAGCTGAGTGAAGAATAAAAGTTATCATTCTAACTTCAAGAGAAAGAGGAAAAAAAGAGAGGTTGGTGAGGGAAAGGCATTTATATAAGTGATAACAGTAATGAACTTGTTTTGCAAACGTTCCACATCATTAAATATAATTATAAACTGATCGTTCTTTCACTCAAATAAAATTGTTAGTGTTGTAACATTGGTATTAAGTCATATAAGAGGAATAAAACATTTCAGAATGTACTTTTATTTTTCTTAAGTTTTGGGGTGATGATACTAACTCAGTTTTGCATTAGGATGCATCACACCACTTCACCGTTGATTATTATAACAGTAAGCACTGTCATGTTTTATTTATGCTTTTTATATGGCTCTCAACTAAGATCAAAAATGACTTCACTACCAGTTGCATTCTTAGTTAAAACATGTAACACAATTTAATGAAGTGTTGCAGTACATACTTATGTTATGCATTCCACTTTACCTTCTTTTTATTATTCACTTTTCAAACACACAGGGATGAAATCAGTCAATGTAGATAAAAGCCATATAAAGAGATAAAACTTTTTTTTTTTTAATTGAATTTTTTCCAGAGATCACGGAAAGGTTAATGCTTAATTTAGTCTGAGCTTTTTTGTGTGTTTTTTTTTTTTTTTTTTTTGGTGCAAATGTTTTGTTGCAGAATTTAACATGTGTACAGAGCAGTGTAGAATCTGTTTATTCATTTTGGTTTTAATGAAACACATTTGCATCCTTAATGTACACCGGAATATGAAAGCATGTGTGCTGGTCCATGACTTTGATGACATAACTCCTTATGTTTCCTTTAAGTGAATATACCAGAACCAGAGTGCTGTTCAGCCCATCACTTGTTCCCTGATTGCAGACTTTAGCAGCTTTCCTGTGCTTTGGCTCTCTTTGAAGAAAACAATGCCTGTTATGAGTTAATTCACATCTGGTTTCAGTGCAGCAAAGTTAAAGCTGATGTTGCTTATACGTTGTGACAAAGCAATGCCACCCATGTGAGCAAGCTTTCAAACTGCGTTCAGTGCTGTACCGGCGGATTGCCTCTGAGCAAAATACATCTGTTTGTTCATCATCTACTTATGTCATAATTCATTAGGTTGAAACCAAACACACAGCTGTTTGATGCACCCGATACCCTTCCAACCTTGTATATCCACCACTTCAAACACATAATCAGTTGTGCAAATTAGCTGTTTGACACTCCATTGGTTCCCATACGAGCCATGGCTAGTTTGTGTCATTTGTTTGTTGAATCCCAAAAACAATTATTTGTGCATGCCTGCATCTCTCATTCTAAATTTCCTCCTTAATCTGGACAAGTGTCTTGGAAAATTCAGGTCAGAAATGTCTTTTTTTTGTATTGAGTGCTGTTGATTGTTGTGACGTGATCATATTCCAAACTTGAAACATCCCTTCATTTGTCAGCTGAACATGAATAAACACATTACTTTGGCACAAGAAAATGAACTTAGCGGGACATTTTTCCTTAACTGAAGAAACTGTAGAAAGAAACTTTAGCATCTCTTGCAATGATCTTTAAGGCAGAATGGGGTGCTGGATGGGTGCGTGTGTGTGCGTGTGTGCGCGTGTGAATGGCTATTTTGGCTTACCTTGTCTGTTCTATAACTGTTCTTGATTTTACTCATGAAGTGTAACTGTTTTATATGTAAAAGAGGTGTTTTTCATTGGCTGGCATCTTTGATATGGCTTGGAAATGTAGAGTAAATTATAGACTTTGTATTTACAACCACCAGGCTGTAGTGTTGTGTCAATCAATCAATATATCAATCAAAATATCAATCAATTTATCTATCTATCTATCTATCTATCTATCTATCTATCTATCTATCTATCTATCTATCTATCTATCTA
>JAQQZR010000014.1:10566672-10635086 GCA_030068235.1 Notoglanidium macrostoma
AGGAAACCGGAGCACCCGGAGGAAACCCACACATGCACGGGGAGAACATGCAAACTCCACACAGAAAGGCACCCTGGCTGACCTGGAGATCGAACCCAGGACCTTCTTGCTGTGAGGTGATAGTGTTAACCACCGCACCACCGTGCCACTAGGGGTGATTTATCTTAGCAAATCCACTCATTGTCAAGGTTTTTTTTTTTTTTGGATGAGGGAGGAAAATGGAAAGCCCGGAAGAAACCCACACACATGGAGAGAACACGCGCAGAAACTTTTTACGGAAAGCAACCTGATATCAGGCTCGAACCTGAAACCCTAAAGTTGCGAGGCAAGAACACTACCTATTGAACCACTAAGTAATAAATCAGCCAATGAAAATGTTAAGCTATAATTTGCATTTAAAACAGTGTTTATTCATTTTAAAATGCATACATTTTTATTAGACACACTATCGTGCAGTTCAGTAAGGAAAGTTGCTGGGAGGTTGTTCCATGCTTCTTGGACTACTTGCTTTAATTCTTTTGTCTCTGCAAGTAAAGTCCCAGACAGCCTGGATTCTGTTTTGTTTTGTTTAATCAGAAACAAGGGTTATAGTTCATTATTTAACAAAATACAGTAAAAAAATGTTTGTAAAAAACATTTTTTGCCCACTGACTGACCCACAAATCCAGAGGGCATAAAATAGGCATGTAAGAATGAATACATACAATATAGGTTGCATAAAACCTTTGCACAAACAAAAAATAAATGTGTAAGGCCAAATTAGAAATGTACTTGTATTTTAACCCTTTAACAAATGCTGAATTTTGAGCACTTCATAAGCTTTTGCTTTGTACTAAATTTGTTCATCTCAGTTCTGTATAGGGCTGGGTATCGTTTAAATATCGTCAGAGTCATTTGATTCTGATTCTGATTTTGCTGATTGATTCCTCGTCTCCTCACCCAACATAACTGCCTGATCACTGTTGGTTGAATGATGGCTGAATAAGCAAATCCCCATAGCCATGCTCCAAAATCTAGCTGAAAGCCTTCCTAGAAAATTGGAGGTTATTAACAGCAAAGGGGGGACTAAGTCTGGAATAAGATCTCAGTAAGCATGTGTGGTTGGTCAGGTGTCCTTAAACTTTTCACCATATAGTGTAGCTTGTATCTAAAGAAATGGACATGCTGTTATGTTGATTTGGGACAGAGTCACTGAGACAGATAGCTACATTTGTGCTGGCAGATACATAGTCTCTGTTTGCAATAATAAAGAGTTATCACATTTAGGAACCTGTAAGAATAACCGAAATTCAATTTTATTTATGGGTGCCCAGTACTGGGCATTTTGGAATTGGTGAACCCTAGTTCTGTACGCTCAACTGAGTATTTTATCAAAGAGATGCTTCCATAGTGCATAATGTCTACTACTGCCTCTGTTTACTCTACTAGCTCCTCAGCAGTGCTTCAGTGCATTTACAGTGAATCACCATACAGAAATTTAAACTGACTGCCCAATCTCTGTCACCTGGGAATTTGGACAGTTACATAAGGCATGACTCTTGAACCACCAGAACAATGTAGACATAGTATGGAAACTTACAACTGAGACAACATCCTCTGCATCTCTTCGTTGATCTGAGTAGCTGAGGTGGTGCCTACATTCTCCTCTTTTGCTCCACCTCCATCACTTTCTGAGGTGCTGGTCGGTTCGTCAGTCTCACTGCCATAAGCAGGCTGGATTGTCTGTTTCCGTGGACGGCAGCTAATGGAAGACTGCGGACTGGCAACCTGAAAGAGAAAGAACTCAAAATTGTTAGGAGAAGCCAGAGAACGAGCACACATTGAAAAATGGTAATGGCATTGACCTGCTTTACAGTCTGCTCATAATTCAGCACACATCGCCTTCAAAACAGAATCATCAGCAGAAAAGCATTCCAGCATTGCGGCAGGAGCAGAGAAAAGCAGTGACAGGTCAGGAAAGACCATCACAAGTCTCTTAAATTTAATCCACATAAATGAGCAAGCGATGCAAAATATTTGGAAGGCAGACAGAAGGGCTGTGTTAGTTAGTGTTTCTGTGTTCACACCTGGAAGCTCTTGACGGAGTCCTCACAGTTCCTCTGTTGTGCCAGGTCACAGAGACGAGCTGTGATATCAATTCGTCTGCAGATATCCATATCCACCTTCATAGCCTTCTCCTGGATCTTACTGTCCAGCTCGCTTAGGTTCTGGGTTTGTGTGCGTGTGTGTGTTAGAAGATACATCCTTGTTATTTCATTACAGCAAATGTAGCCCGTATACGGCTATAATCAAATGCTGGTTACAACTATGTCCATCCAGGAAATATTCATAAAATCCAGAAAGCATTAAAAGGATTTAATTTACTTTAAATTGTTTAAAAGGTGCAGATTGTAATTTTTAAATGTGCACTGATCAAAAAATAACTACAAAAATGACATTTTTTATTACTTTAAAGCTTCCAGTTACATTTCTGCCCTCGATTCTAGCCCTATTCCAAGATGATAAAAAGCTGCTCAGCTCTGCCCTTGTCCCTATAATCTCACAAACACATATGTAGTTTCAACTAACAAATCGACTGGGAGGATAAATAGATGAGCAAGTGTGTGCTTGTTTCTGAATTGCACTCACGTTGCTCATTAGACCCTTAAAGAGGACAAGCTCTGCCTTCAACTGGTCCACCCTCAGGGCCAGCTCATCCTGACACACCTCACTCTCCTGCAGGTCCTACACACACACACACACACACACACACACAGTGATCGGCAAAACAAATCATTATTGTATAGGTTAAATATTCAGAATTAGGTAGACAGAATTTTTTTTCAGATTGTCAAAACAGTAAAGGAGATCAGATCTTTCAGGCAGTGAAAGTGACTCTATAAATAGGAATAATCACAGAATGGAGCCATGACAACCCAACATACCCACATACCTAGTATATTTGTCAGCAACTGAAACAGGCTACAACAGATCAACCCCAGAGACTAACACAACAGGGGAAACTGGATGCTGAGTAACACACCTGGCACTGAATATGAGAGCATTGCTAAATACAAGTGAGATGAAGTGAAGGCAAGCGAGCCCGGTTTATAGCAATAAGTAGGATTTGATAAACCATTATCTAATTAGATAAAATGTCAAATAGAGTCCAGTTGTTGAAATGTTTTGTTGTTTTTCCAAATGAAAATTTTAGAAGGAATATTTTCAATGAAGAGTCAGTGTGATTTAGGACTTGGAACCACAAACCAGCACAGAATAAGCATCACATACATGATCTCTGAGGACTGCTGGATGGATGATTACATCCTTCAGGACACAGCCTGTACATTAAAATATATTGTATTAAAAGTGGACAAATGAACTGCACACTACAACTCTTTCGTCTGGCTTTCACTGTTCCTCTCACACTGGGTGTGTCTAATGGAGTTAGGCTGTTTTATAAGCAACATGGTAACCAAACAGATTGTCAGGTTAGGATATGAACACCACACCACAAAATCCTTTCTTGATCCATGGCATAATCCTGTAACATCTGGGTGACTACACACTCAAATTCATCAGAACAAAAAACAAACCACTGGGCAAATCACAGAAGCACAGAAATAGCACTGCTCCAGTTGATGGTGCTTTAGCACTTAAAAAAAGCAAAACAATTTGGGTGCAAAGAGGTCACAATTTCTGCTAATCAAATTAATTAAGAAATAAAATTACATAAGATAATTTGTTCAACTATCACTTTGCCTCCTATCACTAATATCCCATATTTACCTCTAAAAACCATAATTTATTTTCAAAAGAGAAAGGAAAATGTTCTACATCACATTTTTTGCATATAACTTAGAATGCGCATGTGCACATCATACAGAGTGTAAGCTATAAAGTTTAATAAATGCCAGTTGTTCATAGCCATGTATGTGTACTTCATCCTCAATTATTTACACTGTTTATCAAGCTCACGGATATGATGGAGTTAATCCCAGCTGACATAGGACGAGAGGTGGGGTACACCATGGGCAGGCCACCAATCTATCACTGGGCTAAGACAGAGACACACGCATGCACGTATTCAGACCTATGAGCAATTTAGAGTAGCCAGCTGACCTAATCTGTATGTCTTTGGGCAGTGGGAGGAAACAGGAACGCCAAGAGAAAACCCACACAGGCATGTGGAAAACATGCAAACTCTGCAAAAAAAAAGACCCCAGTCGGTGACAAGGGTCGAACCCAGAACCATCTTGCTGTGAGACAACTATGCTAACCACTGTGTCACCTATGTGCATGTTGATATGCATTTTAATATACATACACATGCAGAATTAACCAATTAAACACTGCAACATTCAACACAATCCTGCTCAATGATTGTTGTGAACTGTACCTGTTGCTGACATCAAATGACTGAACGGACTTGGATATGCAAAGGTATCACATGTACTTGTTATTTCACACCCCAACCCTAATAGCCCAATTGTATCAGTTTCAGTTTGGGGAATCAGTGTCCACTGATAAGTCACTTCAGCCAAAAACATGCTTTCTGAAAATGCTTGTCCAAAAAAAATTATATATTTATAATAGGTAAGAGCCTCCCATTGGATAATTACTGCACGGATGATTATGTTTCAGCTGGCAACAAGTTATTTAACCTTAAGTGATTATTAAGTTATTCTTCTTCCCTGATGGCAGGGGCATATTCCAAGATGACAATGCCAGGATTCATCGTGCTCAAGTTGTGAAAGAGTGTTTCAGGGAGCATGAGACATCATTTTCACACATGGATTGGCCACCACAGAGTCCAGACCTTAACCCCGTGGAGAATCTTTGGGATGTGCTGGAGAAGAATTTGCGCAGCAGTCCGACTGTCCCATCATCTCTACAAGATCTTGCCGAAAAATTAATGTAACTCTGGACGGAAATAAATGTTGTGACATTGCAGAAGCTCATCGAAACGATGTCACAGTGAATGCGTGCCATAATCAAAGCTAAAGGCGGTCCAACGAAATAGTAGAGTGTGCGACTTTTTTTTTTTGGACAGGCAGTGTACATTCTGTCTGAATGGCATGATGCGTAACATTCAACAAAGGATGATTAAGTCAGCGTAACCACAAACTTCTTCGAAAACCTCCCCTGAGCAAGCACATTATATGTTTTTTCAATGCTAGGTGCTTTGCAGTAAATGCAAAAAGTGCTTTGGTGCGAGTAAATATCTGCAAAACTGTTTTCTAAGTCACATGCATTGTGTTGAAAAGTCCATATATAATTCATACTCAATGTACACCCATATTTGTGCGCAGACACTGTTAATAATAATAATAATAATAATAAATGAGGGCCCAGGGCCTTCTGGGGGTGTTTTTAGACTAGGTTTAATATGCAAACTTGTAAAATAGACTCCAGAAAACAAGGGTTACAAGAGTGAAAGGGTAAACGGAACATGATAGAGGATAATAATAGAACACTCATACTTGATAATACAAATATCAGATGTTCTCACCTCCTGTAAATCTGTGACCTTCTGTTGAAGTTCCACTCTCATGGTGTATTCCTCCTCCCATCTAAAAAAAAGGCAAAGACCATTAAAGCACCAGTCCAATATACACAACAAGCATCATATCAGTGTGCCAAAAGGAGCTTTGTCACTGATAGTGCAACGGTTCTGTGCTAACAGAATTAGATGGACAATGTCAACCATACAGATTTCAGCGTATGTATATGTGTGTACACTGCAAATGATGACTTAAGAGCTGGCACATTTCTAATGATTCATTACATTGTCTGGAAAGCATTCACAGTACTAGTGTGCAGTAGAGTGGAACAGAACCAGCCTTCAGCTCTCGCTCCCTCACATTCTCTTACGTAAGGGCTCTTTGAAATGCAGCATACTGCAGTTTTCCCTCAGCTTATTAAAGCTTCCTCGGTGGACTGCAAGAATAGACTAACAGCAAACATTACAAGCAATTCTGCGGTGCCAACATACAATTACCAAGAGGCTGATGAAAGGGGAAGTGTGTGAGTATGTGAAATACAGGGTACAAAGGAGAGAGAGAGAAAAAGAGAAAGGACAACGAACAGGTGCACTCAGTTAGTGGCAGTATGTGAACTGCAATGCAGATGCAGTGTGCAGTGTGGAGCACTGAGACACAGGCAAGGGGACAGGAACGAGAGAGAGTGAGTGAAAGACAGACTGATTTGAGTAGTTTGAATGAATTAACCTGTAATGACTTAGCAAGATGAAAGCACATTGAGTCTTCATGCTAAAACAAAACTGCAGGGACATACATGGGAGCATAAAAGTTCTAAGCTAAATTTAGATATGCCATAAACCATGAGTCAGGGGACAGATGGCAAGCTGAATGACTTTCCACACTTAAATAACATTGTTATTGTATGACTGCGGAAGAAAAATAAAGCTAATGGTACATGCCAGGACATAAGATTTATGTTTTCCTGCGGCAATGAGCTAGAATTCCATAATAATAAAAAGTCTTAACAGTTGCTTTCAACTACATGTTGATTTATTTTCACATAATAGGCTCCTCTTCATTTCTTCTCCATTATAACATGCCAGGACAAATCACATAGTAGGGCTTACAAAACGCAAACAATATGCCATATTCCAATTGCATTGCTAGATGTTGAGATTATGATATGCTTTGAACTACTAACAGTTGACCTGTGATAATTCGACAAGAATAGCTAATGTTTGTTGGATCATGATTTATGAGGTGACTCGTCGAAATATCCTTAAAACACTTATTTGGATCATGTGATTTGATGATTTGTTATGTGCTATGAGCGTCCTGACCTTCGTCCTGACCTGACCTGTTCAAGCACTTTACAGAGAAGTCCCACAAACTTCACATGTAAAACCTACAGTGTTTTTAAGGTACTTCCCATGATGTCAAGTGTTTGTTTTAATTCATGTGTGCAATTTCAAGATTAAAAAAAATGCACCTTCATATTTTTTCCACATGATCACACATGATTCAGAGGCACATGTGAAAACACATGATCATGTGTAAAATGGATGTGATTTATCCATTAAGGAAGCACACACTAAAAACTATGTGATTGTTCACAAAGCTTGTTTTAAATTTCGAAGTTTCTGCAATCAGTATCGAAAATATTCTTATAGTCCATTCAAGCCTCTTCTAGTTACTCGGTTATTCATCTCAAATCATATTAGGCAATAAATTAAATAAAACATATGTAGTTATGTTAAGAGTCAGGAATGTAATATCATGGGTGCATGGTATTTTCAGGGCAATAATGTAAAGTAAATGTAAAGTGTGAATCAATCTTCATAAGCACACTGCAGCTCAAAATCCCCTTTTCTTACATCCTGGTGCCAGGAGGTATTTTTGATAAACAGGAAAGTAACTCTTTCATGACCCATTGACAGCAACTGTTCTGATGATTTTAGTGCTAACAGCTGCATGTATCCATGAAAAAAATAACCTGAGGCTTGGTTTAACAACTCTGCTGTGCCATCATTGCTTTGAACTATCCTGGTGTGCAAAAAGGCACATAGGGCGTTTTCACAATTACACAATTACAGACTCGCGAGAAACAACATGCTCCGCTTGAACGTAAAATTTCAACATCATGGAGTGATGAACGTGTACACACTAGTTCACCTGGGATTTTCATTAATCCTGTGCTCAGCTTGTTTATTTTCCAAACAGGAAAATGGTAAATGTGGAAAGTTTAGGCAGATTGGTTCATCCTCAGCACCAGGATCATGGACAGCGCCCGTCTCAGACACAATCTCAAATGGCTCAGTACTGGACAAGTAATTAGGCCTAGCTATTTCATTCACCATGTAACGCATGCATCTGGGAAACTGAGAGTTATTTGACCTGCAGTCTGGGACAGCTGGTCTGTGTTTTCTGCTGAGCTCAGTGTTGCCATGGACTCTGCAGTGTTTAGTGACACAGGAGGGGCAGATCACAAGCATCACTCATATACACACAGTTTCTTCAGTAGATAACACAAACCCAAGGGATGTTTCTCTGTAGATGGAAACTGCACATAAACACATGCATAGGCTATAATAAAGCAAATTCGACTAGGTGCAAATCAGCTTGACATTGACATTCACCTTCGTTTGTACTCGTCCCTCTCCCGTTTTACTTTGGCCAGCACGTTGTAGAGGGCTCTGATTTCCGGGGTGATGGTGTCGATCTGCACTCCGACTCCGTCCGGGTGTACCCATGACACTCCAGGGCTGGTGATCGCCCGCGGTTCCGAGTTCGCGGGCCACTTCCGGCTGGGACTATACGACCAGATAGTGCCGGGCAGAAAGCGGTTGGGCTGATTAGAGCCGGTTCTGGCTGTGGCACGGTTCAGATTAGGCGCATTGTTGGAGTTGTTGGTGTTGGCCGCGGCCGATTTGCTGGGCGCGCTCGAGCTGATGGCCGGGTTGGAGCTTGAATCATAACCTGAAGCCCGAGTCTTTTCAACAGGCTCAAGTTTAAGCACGGTCGTAAGCGGCGGTGTGAATAAAGTAGTCGGTCTCTTGGCGGAATTGTTGGTGTTTTGAGATTGCAGGGGAATGGGCCCGACAAAGCCGGTCTGTACCCCAGTGTCTTTGCTCTCGGCACAAGCGAGCTCGTTGCTCTCCAGCACCTGCTGCAGTTGCTTCTCCAGGATCTTGTTTCTCCTCTCCAGCTCGTGCACTTTAGCCAAAAAGCAGCGGAAACGCAGATTGAGGGTCTTCAGGACGCTGATGTTGGATCCCAGGTCGTTGCGTAAGGCCATGGCTGCGGGGGGAGGCGGCACGGCCCGGAGCAGAGGGGGACCGAGGGGCAGGTAGACTAAACCCTGAGAAACGCCGTCCGCGATCAGTCCGGGCTGTTCGCCAAGATGGAGAATGGAGGAGTGTGGAGCCGACAGGAGAGCCTCCGGGAGCACAGTGGAGGGCGAGTCCGGATGGCTGAGCATTTCTGAGCTCTGCGGATGCGGATGCGGATGCGGAGCAGGCAAGCTCTGGCCCAGCAGCGGGTTCATACTACACGGAAAGCTGAAGCGCTGCAGATCTGGCATCAACGGCGGCTGTTTAAGACTCGATGGAGCAAAAGCGGCAGCGTTTCAACGAATAACTACGTCTAATACACTACTAAGATCACCGACAACACGTGAAAATATTTCTAAAACATGATATAACCAATAAACGCTTGTTGAATGGAAGACGACTGATAATCAGGCGCTGTGATGAAAAATAATAATAATCTTAAAACATAATACGCACTCTTGAACAAAATTGCCACACAGAAAATGATTAGATTAATTGGGTAATTACGGGAAAACAAGAGTGGAAATGTAACGAATTAAAATAATCAAGATGCGTCCGTGCGTCCTTCTAGCGGCTTTCGTGCCGAGCATAGAAGGAGTGCTTGTGAGTGTAAATGCGGCGGATTTAGAGAGAGGGTTACCGTAATACTCATAGGTGAGGATTAAATAATTTTGTTATATAGTCGTTTTCAATCAGTTTCTTGGACCATAACCTGGTTCTTAAATATTAATAATTATTAGTAACTATGTAAAGGGTATGTACAGACAATTATTTCTTGAAATTCAAAAAAGAAATCCAGTTTCAACATGGAAACGAGGTAAGCCCTGTAACAAGCGTATTTACGGTAAACCACATATTGACGCAGGCGCGGCTCGCAAGTACCCTATTTGTTTGTTTGTTTAGGAGTATTTGGTTTGGTTCGCAAGTTTGTTCGCAAATATATCTATTTATTGGGGGATTTCACCAATACTGCCACCCGCGAGAGCTCCATGACATATGGACAGGTGTTTGTAATCAAAAGATCATTAATTTAAAACAAGCAATAAAATTTCAGCAATTTATTGTTAGAGTTTTTCATTCCTTCACTTTGTGTCGTTGTTTTTTAGTTATTGAGGTCTAGATTAAATTCACTTGATTCAAGTGGCCTGTCAAGTAAATATAACCTATGAGACTCCTTCATGTGGGGGTTCCAATGGGTTCCCCCCAGAACCGTGTAACAGAAATGCTGCTGTATCTGATCTGATGCGTTCATAGCCTGCCAGAAACACACACCCTACCAAGTTAGAGTCATTGCTGTGCAGAGAATGGTCCATTGTCTGTTCAGCGATGGTCCATGGTGGTCTGGGAAATCAAAATCATTTCATAACAAGTCACTAACTTACCTAGAGCGTGAGAAAAAAAAGAAAGGTTGTAGAGACAAAATAAACACCACATAAAACATTACAATATCCGAGTAGTACGGATGTACTATATTGTTAATATAACCATTAAAAAGTAATATAACTTCATCATATTGCATGTGTATGGGGCACCGTTTGTAAAAACAGTTTAACATTTTTAAACGTGTCATTTTTCTAACATTTAGCACAATTTTCCTACATTTAGAGATAAAGTTGTTCAAAAAACAATGTTAAACTTCATGTTAGTTCTTGCTGTGTAAATGTTAGCTGTTAAATGTACAAGTTATCTAAATATAAATGCTTAATCTTAAATCTAAATGTTTAACATTAACCTTCTTGAACAAACATTAGCACTAGCATAGCCAGAATTCCTGCGCCTACTAGCAGCATTAAGTCCTCCATGTTGGAGAAGAACATCACACATGCAGTGCCACACCTCAAATTAGTAAATCTTCTAAACATTTAGATTTAAGATAACGTTTAACATCTAAAATTTAAAACTACTTTAAATGTATGAAAATTGTACTAAAATGTTAGAAAAATGACATTTAAAAATTAACTGTTTTTGAGAACAGCACCCCATAGTATGTGATGTTTCATAGTGGATCAGTAGACTGTGGTAGGGCACATCCTGTTACGTATGCTAAAGAATTTTGGGACAAGTTTGAACATTCCATTCTTACACCAGACATTGAAAGTCAACACTGTAGTTATGAGATCTAGCACAGCCCTAAGCCATGTACTTTAGCCCCTATAGCCCACTGAAAACCAGCTATCTATAAATTCCAGTAATGCCTGAACACAAAAACATGAAAAGCAAGAATTCTTTTTTTGGGCTTCACTCAAAAGCCTCTACTTTAAATAATTATTACACAGAACACTTTCAGAGAATAATCTGGTCATTACAAATAAAAGGAAAACACCGTGCGACACAAATACATTCATATTAAAAATACGCACGTACCAAGTGACTCGTACAAATTTAATGGTTGTTGTAGTATTGTTCTGTTAGAAGTTAACAATTGTTCTGAAATTACAGGGGGCAACCATGGTGTTCATTGGAGGCACAGTTGCAGACTTCAAGAGAAAAGTTTGAGCTCACTGAAAAGGTTTAAGAGATAATGGTCAGGTTTCACTGTTGGCACATGAAAAACTTACCAAAAGAGGGAGGGGGAGGGTGACCCCCACTCAACACACCCCATGAGCTTCTCATGCACCATTTTCCAGTTGTGTTGGACTCCAAGTCCCAAAATGCAATGCAACCACACCCTTGTGCAGAGTTATGGTTGAGACTCGGCACAGCTACTTAATCTAGAAGATGAGCATAATGAACTAATGGCAGCAAAACCATGAAAGTTGACTCTTTGAAAGCTTATCTGGTAGAGCAGAGGCTAAAGACAAGGTACACATGAAGACTAAAGCAAGGGAAAGCTGCAAGTTGCAGGGAAAAATTTTAAAGAATAATACACAAGTAATTCAAGATGACCCTTTACCACACTAGAGGACCTGAAAACAGAATCTACCAGGTATCCTAGCACTTCTTCCCCATGTACCCAAGAGACCATCTACTCCTCTCAGAGGGTAGTTTCCATTTTACAATCTAAAACTACGAGTAATATTGACAATGTTATTGAATTACATTTGACACCACAAGAATCAGTAGTTCTCACTGAGGACTTTTATTCCACCACAGGTGTTAGCAGATTGATGACATTTTAATCATTATTTTGAACCTCACACAAACAGAACAGGGCTTTTCCATATAAAAAAAAAAAATTAATTGGTCTACAACTTAAAGCATAGCACTTCAAGCAGCTTGTAATCAGTTAGGAGAATAACCAAGTTGTCAGACAGGTAGCATTTACTCCTTGGATGCCATGTAGGCCATCAGGTCACAGACACGGGTGCTGTAGCCAAACTCGTTGTCATACCTAGGAGGGGGGAGGGAAAAATTTTTACTACATACATCCTGCAAAAAACCCACAATGAAATCCACACAGTAGCAGTACATACCATGTCACCAGCTTAACAAAGTGATCGTTAAGGGCAATTCCAGCACCAGCATCAAAGATGGAGGAGTGAGAATCTCCATTGAAGTCTGTGGACACCACCTTTGAGAAAGCAAGAAAAGGTAGAGAATGATCGTCACGATCAAAACACTGACTTCATATTGGAGGCATGTTTCCACACAAACTAGAATTACCATAAGGACTTTCAATTACACCCCCCCCCAAAACAACCGATTTCATGTCTAAAGGAGTTACTCAAGTGGAAGTGTAACCACTTGTATACAAAGTTACTACAAGGAAGCCAGGCCAAGCATGTACACACCTAATAAATGCCCAACACAAAAGTATAGCAGCTTCATTAATTGAGAGAAGGTTAGATGATACTGCTTTGGCAGTTTGTCATGTTTCTTACATAACGGTCAACTAGGGTTACCACAATGCATGTTTAATGCAGCAGAAACCCAAGAGTCTGCTAAAATCAGTTTAATGAGTCAACCATCAAATCTGTGCTGTACTGTTATTGTTCTTCAAAACCAGTCACCAGAATACAGTTTACATTAATGCACTGCTGACCATTTTAACAAGGATTGTTTCAGTTAAACATGGTCTTCTCGGACTAAAGTTAATTCCAGGTTCATTGGGGTGAATTATGCAGCACCTACCTGGTGTTCTGTGTATCCCAAAACACCCTTCATGGGGCCCTCAGCTGCAGCCTTAACCACCTTTTTGATGTCCTCATATTTGGCCTGCAGAGCAAAAAGAGATGAATTCGTTACATTTCCTCTCATTGTCCAAAAGGAAGGAAAATGTCTAAACTTTAGTTAAGATGCTGCCAGAAGAGCAATAAATTACAGAAAACGATTGCCTTCAATCCCACTATCGACTTTAAATTGGGCAAATGAACATGGTACTGGCACAAGCACTGATGTACTCACAGGCTTCTCCAAACGGACAGTCAAATCAACCACAGAGACATTGGGAGTTGGGACACGAAAAGCCATACCAGTAAGCTTGCTGCAACAAAAAGTGAAGCATTAGAACCTCTGGGACAGGTCAACAACTGGAGAACATCTGAATAATGGAGAAACTTAAGAGCCAACCTCAACGACCCTCTAGTTACAAGTTGGAAATGTGAGCCTTGACCCTCTTGTATATTGAGGTCAAGAACTAAATTTAAAAACCAAATGCTGGAATTCTGGATGTCAAATGGTTGCATGGTGGAACTGACCCATTGAGCTCAGGAATGACTTTTCCCACAGCCTTGGCAGCACCAGTAGAGGCTGGGATAATATTCTGGCTGGCACCACGACCATCTCTCCACAGTTTACCAGAAGGACCATCAACAGTCTTCTGGGTGGCAGTGATGGCATGGACAGTGCTCTAACAATTAGAAATTCATAAAGCACCCAAGTCACAAAAGGGCCATTCTGATACAGCCAAATTCTTGTAGTACTAAAAATTCACACATTCACACACCTACTCACTTACCATAAGACCCTCAATGATGACAAAGTTATCATGGATGACCTTAGCTAAAGGAGCAAGGCAGTTGGTAGTGCAAGAGGCATTGCTGTGGACCAGGAGAAAGAGGAACTGACATACTCATCCCAATTACAGCATTTTGAGAGTGTTCACATAGATTCACTGCATTAACCTAGCTGTGGGCATTAACATTCTGATAATATGGCCTCGACTGGCTACTGACCACCTGCATCCTTACCTGACTACTTTAAGGGAGTTGTCATATTTCTCATGGTTGACACCCATGACAAACATTGGGGCATCAGCACTGGGGGCAGAGATGATGACTCTCTTGGCACCACCTTTCAAGTGAGCCTAAGGAGAGATCAAAGCACATGGATCTACCACAAGATTAATGTATTGAAGGACATACAGGTTGATGTTCGAGTACACATTCACTTACAGAGGCCTTCTCAGTAGTGGTGAAGACACCAGTGGATTCAACAACATACTCAGCACCAGCATCCCCCCACTTAATGTTAGTTGGATCCCTCCTGGAAGGATGAGGAGCAAGGTGGAAACAATGTCCAAAATAAGAAAAGTCCAAGACATTGTGCAGAATTCTATGAAGGCCTTTTTGAAAAAATTCAACTCACTCGCTGAAAACCGTAATGGCATGTCCATCAATGACCAGTTTGCCACCATCAGCCTTGACCTCTCCTTTGAACCTTCCATGGGTGGAGTCATACTTGAACATGTACACCTGTCCAGGGAGAGACAAAGACATGATGGAGCAGGAGAAGGGAGAAATCAAACAAATTCCTTTAAGTGCTCAATTACACAATTGGATTATATTAGTAAACAAACAACCTAGGCTAAAAACTGAACTCACCATGTAATCCAGATCAATGAAGGGGTCATTGATCGCCACAACCTCCACCTTCTTGGAGGTGAAGGCAGCACGGGTCACCAGACGTCCGATACGGCCAAATCTGAAACGAAGTCATATGCATACTCATGTTTTGCCACTCACGCAAATCATAATGACCATGAACAACTTTGCCGACTTGCTGAGGAACCGGAGGGAGTCTTGTTAAATCTTGTTCATGATTCTACAGTAGGAAGTAAGCCAGAGCATACACAGTAGAAGGGAGAGGCATGGTTTGCCTGAAACCAACCCATTTATGCATCATGACTTGAATATGCCCAGTCTTACTGAGAACACTCTGAAGTGTAATGCTAAAGAGATTTATACTTGGACCAACCAAAATAAAGTTACATACTTCAACATGCTTTACCTCAGATTAAATCCTGTTAACAGCAGCCACAATACTTGAGACTTGAGTATTACTAAAATAACTGGAAACACCATTCAATCAATCGACACTTGACATCTACTCAAAGCAATCACTTACAAAATTGCAGAGTAACCACAATAGTGACAAAGAAGCCTTCAAGTCTGTGCCTTGAATTTCCATTTTTAACCATACTACATGTTCAAGTGATAATTAGCCAAGATGTATGCTTTGCTTAAAACCATAAAAAAAATTAAAAAAAAACCTCAAACTTGGTGCATCCAGCTGCTACAACTTCATAAAAAACATCCAAGAATGCAACTGCCAAAGAACAGAAAACCTGCAGATATTCTACAAGCCACTAGATGGCAGAGGAATTATGCAGAGTCACTTCACCATCCTTTTGCTAATCAGCCACCAGACCAGCTCACCCCTTTTATATTCAGACCATATACTTAGCTGTGCCTGACAAGCTAGCTGCCACACAGCTTTACTAATGGTCAAGATTAGTCTTAGGACAATAGCACTGCCTCATGTTTTTAAACTGCAGGAGAGAGCTTCACTACTTCCACTGCCAAGTATAGGAAACCTATACTTAATGGTCAATGCAGACACTTCCAAGCAGACTGAGCAAGCACCATCAGTGAAAGAATGAGGCCCTGGGTAGTTCAAATCACTCAACCAGGGCTGAGGACCAATCAGTGAGCCTTATAACATCAGCTACATGTAGCCAGTAAATAACTGGAGAATCACATTTGTATGATGCAAACAATTGATAAACACCAGACTAAAGAGTAAAGTCCTGTCCTAGAGTAGAAGCTGGGTGGGAAACATTAGCTGCACAACTAGTTACAGTTTAACACTGGAATAAATAAGAATTTGGGGGGGGGGGGGGGAGCACATATCTATAAACTAGGAAGGACCCAAATGCAAGTTCACAGGCACAAAACCTTAAGTTACAACCACCTGATAAATGCAGAAGCAATAGCATGCTACAGGGGTCATTGTGCTAAAGTTTGCCCAGTACATTCTTATGGCACCCACCAGCTCTCAAAAGGACATCCCAAGATAATTTGGGTGCCTTGTTGAACAGGCTTTACTGTACAAGAATGCAGCAGTGACCTCTGAGCTATGTAGAGGGCTCACATTTCTTATCATACTCCATGCTTGCTGCATTCAGCACAGAACAGCTGCTACCTCAGACAGGCCTGTCCTGTGTCAGACATGCACATCCACACGTTCAGCATGGCACGTCTTATACAGGAGGGAATGGGGAGGGTTCAAAGGAAAATTGACCCTCTGCAAACAAAAAGACGGGTTGTGTGCAGTGCGATAAGCTTTGCCATTACCGGACGTCATACTGATTACATGGTATGTAGAAGTGACTACATACTGCAAATAAAATGCGTATTTAAAAAAATAAATAAAAAAATAAATAAATAAAAAAAAAAAGTCAAAGCAATCAGTTCCTGCACGTCACCTGAAAACTATCAAAACAGGTCCAATAGGTCAATTTGCAGAACTAAAAGCTAACTTTTGAAAGGCAAACTTAGTGCACAGCTACAGGGTCAATACAATTAAGCCACATGTGTGATAAGGCACTTCAGCTGCTCTTCACATTTTGCAGGGTTGCCAGGCTGGAATAGCAGTGCTTTTCAAAGAGTAAAATAAGACTGCAAAATCTACAGGCTATACTACCAGCACTTAACAAAATGCAGAGACAGGCTACATAGTCACACACAAAAATAAATAAATAAACACATCAGCCCAAAACGAAATTAAAATAGCCCTTATTTTCAAAACTTTTACTGTTCCTCTTGTAGCCTGTTCATAGGCCTACATGCAATCTGCAAGTCAAAAGGTCTTACCCATTGACGCCAACTTTAACCATTTTCTCTGCTTTGGTCTTGTCCTCTGAAAGGCAACGGCAAATTAGACATTAGAGACAAGAGGTGTGACATTGAATTTTATGTCGCATTAACAGGATCTCGAGTGTATCAAGTACAAGCTGAAGCTACGATGAACTGTTGGGACTCTCTGGTAGGCGGCATTCAGCTAGTCATATTCTCTCTACAGTAACTGTGATGGAGGTGGAAATTAAAAAGTATAATCTTTAGAGCTTTGAGGAGGCGTGGAGCATAAAACCATGTTCTCCATGAGAAAAGATAATCAGTATACGAGGATAAACTTTATTTGAAAAGCAAAGTGCTGATAAAAGTAACATGACTTTAAGGGCATAAAAATCCGTTAATTTTACTCAACAAAAGGAAACTATTATATAACAGAATTCAAACATGACAGAAAAGCCAACAAGAGTCTTATCTCAACTACTGGTTAGTTCATAGTTCGAAAAGCAAATGAAAAT
Organism: Notoglanidium macrostoma; assembly: GCA_030068235.1. NCBI lineage: Eukaryota > Metazoa > Chordata > Actinopteri > Siluriformes > Auchenoglanididae > Notoglanidium > Notoglanidium macrostoma. Next base: position 10,583,994 of record JAQQZR010000014.1, read on the forward strand.
CAATTAATTAGACCTATGAGCAACTTCAAATTGGTGCAGGTAAGCATAATAAGTAGTTTAAGATTGTTGCTGAGCAGGTGGGAGATTTAGTTACCGTTTGTGAGAGGCCTCTGTCTGTCTCTTGCACTTGCGTGAGTGAGGAGAAAGCTCATACCCGGACAGGTTTTATTTCTGGCGTGGCGTAATTAACCACGCCCCCTGACTTTAACGCCATAATTGCCCCGCCCCTTATTAATGTCAAGGTCACGCAGTAGACCAGAAATACCCATCTCCGGTGCTGGAGTACAGGACTACGTCCGAACCCACATCCTGTACACCATAGTGCATTGGACTAGTTTTTATTCCAATATTACATTAATTACATTAACGCGCATATAATTGCACTGCTAAATTCCCATAATGCAATGTGGTCGATTAGAGCCCATGTTAATGTTAAGTGCATGATACCAGCACCCAAAACGCACTTTGCACCAGGGAATAGAGAATAGTATATCATTTCCTGCGGTGCAGCACTTTAGGGTGATTTACCTGTTTTATTACAAACACTAAATGAGTTGAATGAGGTATGTTTGGGAAGGAAAATAATCAGACAAGTTGTGCACTTTTTCTGCCGATGTGAAATCACATCTAGTCTTGAATAAATCTAATTGGTATAATAAATATAAGATCAATTTTAATCTCAATCAATTCTGATGATGCAGGTTTACTTAAGTTGAGTTCAGCATACTATAAAGAATTCTTTGATTTCAGTTGAACATCCAGCAGAGGATAAAGAATTGCAAATCCATGCCTTGTTAATAATGCCTGTTATATATTACCCAAAATTGCATTCTTATTTCATGTTTGTTTTAGAACTTCATGAAAAAATATCTAAAGAATCTAAAAAGGAAACCACTCTGATCGGGCACATCAGATCAGTCTTCAGGGAGAGCAGTTTGAAGTGAGCTTGCTTGTCTAACTTTGACCTTCTCACAAGCCTCAGACAGACACTGAAAGAGAGCTGGAGCAAGAGATCATATCACTCTCTCTCTGAGTGGGTGACATTTACCAGAAAGTCCATGACCCTTCACTTTTAATCAGCCATCCCTCCTTCACTTGCATGTCACCATCACTGCCCTCGATCCTGTGAGTGTATGTAGAGGTTCGCACTGTAGCCTCTGAGACGTCTGCCCAGGTGAACCTTCTACCAGGGAACATGCAGAGGAGTGTGTGTATATGTCTGCTGCATGCCATTCACATATAAGATTCATGAATAGGAGAATCGTTTATAGAAAAATAATACAATCATTTACAGTCAGACTAAATGCAATTTTAATTTCTCTGTGAATATGCTACTATAAAATGTGGCATAGAATCTTTTGTACAATTGAACATTTTGTTAATGAAATGTCTCCTTTATGGAAAAAGAGAAAAGAAATCAAGAAGAGAAATCAACACACTGGCTGAAACCTGATTAAATAAACTAATTAAGGATAAATTTAATTAATGCCATTTAAGTTAAAATAATCAAGTCCTGCCGAAATTGTTCACTACAGTGAACTGAATTTGTTCCACAGGTCCTATAATGTGTCGCCTGATATTGCTGTGCTTACATGTTTGTGCTGACAAGGCCTCCACTGTAAACCCTCTGCCTTTTGGCTTCACTCAGTGGTCTTAAGGTCACAGATCAGTAAAAGGTCAAACTCAACATGTATGGTGTGTTAAATAGGAGACTAGCTAGTAAGACCTAGGTTGCACCTAACTTAATGCCACTGGCCATTAAACATCCTCACCATTATTTTAATTCATCAGGCTAATTATAGGCAAGTTCACAATTAGAGGACTGAATTTAATAGCATTCATCAAACACCCCAGAGACAAGCCTGAGGAAAGAATCAAATCCCTGTTTACATGTCACATTTCATTTAATCAGTCAACCCTGAAAAATACCATATAGTAAATATTCATTTTGATGAACCTTTTCAGAGAGCTGACACTGAAAATTACTGTGTGGAAAACGACAATCAGCAAATTCTATTGTACTCTGTAGATTAGCTCCCTTACTGAGACAGCTCTGCACTTAATGTGTTAGCAGCATGCATTATTTCCAGAGTTGCAAGCATGGCTTAAAGTGAGATGTGCCTTTTTACATTTACACTGTGAGAACTTTTTCTTGCATTGGTAAAGCACTTAATAAGTCCTGGTTGACCAAGGGTTTCAGCATGAGACAACCATACACCTACACATATATTGAAGTCTGCAGACAATAATCCTACAATTTGCATGTGGTTACATATGTTTTCATATTAGCATTTTAGCTCCAGGACTCAGAATAATTTTAAAAGCTTATATGTAAATTAACTAACACCCACTCAATTCATACCGATTTACCCATCTGAAAAAACATATTAGGCCTACTGCAGCTTGAACAGTGAGCTATTTCCAAAAAATATTTAGAGCAGATTTGAACTCTTTATATTGAGCATTAATGAAATTCACATTATGAGTAAATGTATTTCATTTGTGGTACATATAATTTGCATTGGTTTATGTAATGAACTTTGCCTGTGGATGTTAACATGCATTTTGTATGTTCTGATTCCTCCTTCCCTCTTCAATGCAGAATGTGCAGAGAGGGGCCAGGGGTAAGCTAAAAATAATCTAATACCCAAAGGCTGACCCCACACCCTTTATATATGCAGTTATCTGCTCCAGTGGAGTGTTTGGAACCAGGCACCTTGCTCTCTGACAACTAAAGCAAACGGATTCAGTGAAATCAACCAAGCTTTAAACTTAAGTCATTTAGTGCACATGTCAGATGAGATTACAAAGATTTACACAATTTCTGCAAGTTGCCTTTCAAGTTATATTTCACTGATACTGCAACCAGGTCTTTATTTATACCTTGTCAGTTTAAAACATCTCTCCAGTCTAGCTTGTGGATTTGAATGTGTTATAGATTAACTGATAGTTCTGAAGCTGTGTTTGTTATCTATATTATGTGGACAAGAGCTCAGAGTTCAGTGTCTTGCTGTGGATAAAGTGCACCCCCGGGCAGACCAGATGAGTTAGAAGCAATTTTGAAATTTACAAATTGTGCCACCTAATGGTAACAGAAACTGCATGTAGGTCATGATAATCTGGAATATGTTGATTTTAAAAGTGGCCATTAGTAAATGTTTAAATTACACAAGGAAAAAAATTATATATATATATATATATATATATATATGTATATATATATATATATAGATAGATAGATAGATAGATAGATAGATAGATAGATAGATAGATAGATAGATAGATAGATAGATATATCCTATATATACTGTAGATAGATAGATATATATAGATATATACATATATACCTAAATGTAGTGTTTAACTTTTCAAACAGTTAACTTTTATATTTGCCTTTGGCTACTTGACTAATAGTCGAACATTTTTAAATCATTCTTGCATGACAAAGTTATTGTGGTTTATGGCGGTGGTTCCATTAAGCAAATGTTCTTACTTTACCATCCAATCAGCCTTTAGAGTCTTTCTTTTTAACTGTATTTTCCATTACATAAACCCTAATATTTCACTGTTTTTCCATGGAAGTCTTTCATGTGGGGTCTTTAACATCCTTCAATACCGTCTCATATTCATAACACAGAAGGAAAGCACCACAGGAAGGGCAGAACAATTGAAAGCTTCTCAATATGCATTAATAGTTAAATCTCTCCTCAGTCTGTCTGCACTTTCACACAAGCCATGCAGATACAAGACATAAGGTGTGCCGCTCTAACATGCCCAGCCCAAGCCAGCTGTGTCTAGACGTAGTAACCAAACAAACGCATTTCTAACACGAACAAACCCGAGACGTTTTTTTTTTGCACACAGGGGCTGCATGTTATAAAAGCCATACCCACTTGTGTGGTATGAAACAACACTGATTCTACTCGCTTATCCAAACACAAACACACACAATATCACTGAGCCTTTTGAGGAAGCGGAGTTAATTACCACAAGCAAACACTCGTCTTTATGTTAAGGAAATCCACGAGTAGGTACATTGTGTGCTTCATTCATTTGGTGCCAAACATGCCAAAAAGGTTTGAGATGATATCATATTGACACTTTTAATACATTTCAATTAGAGCAGTCAGGTATAAAAAGGACAGCTTAAAAGGAAGGAAACTGCAATACCACCACAGCGTGAATAGAAAAACCACAGCATGCCAAGTGGGAAAGTGTGATAATGATAATGTGAGCACTTACGGATGTCTATTCAGAGGCTTATGCCTATAAGAGATTCTAAAGATTGGCCTCTCTTCAGAATAGTTCTCATAGATCCTGCTACAGCAAGATAAATAAAAAGAGCAAAACACTGGCACATCACAGCACAATGCAAATCCTCAGACTTCCTCATTGTGTTATCTTTTATTTTAGAGAGCTTATCATGTGATAGCAGCTATCTCATCTGTGCTGTATGGACATTATTTTACTATCAACAACTTTGATGGTAATTGATCGCACATTTCAGATTTTTCTTTTCATATTAGTCTGAGTATGAGCCCTAAATTTGAGAACCATGGTTACAGATGTAATTACACACCTACTTATAACGCTATAATTACACAACAAATAGAAATGCTATTACAGTTTCCTTGGTGTGCACACAGATGGGAGATTAAAGGAAATTAAAGGAAAAAACAGTGACTCTATTACACTGTGGAGGCAGTTTGGCTCCACAGGTCCCTTTAGAGGGAAAGGTCACTTCAAATCAATACAAATCAAAAGTTCTTTTGACTTATCACATTTATGATGAAACACTTCGATCCTGATGTCTGTGGTCTCTACCAGGAAGGCCCCGCCCCATCCACAAACTCATCGAATGGTTTGTTGTGGATGAAATGGGTGGACATCCTATGCTATGGCCTTCACAGTCACCAGTTACCATCTCAACTCAATTAAACATCTGGGGGAGGATTTTAGAATGACGCGTTAAACGGTGCTCTTTAGCACCACCATGATCAAAACATCCAGTGATGGAATATCTTTTGGAAGAAGGGTGAGCATTCCTGAGACTTGTAGAATCTGTGCCAAGAAACACTGAAGCTGTTCTGGTGGCTTGTGAAGGTCAAACACCTTACTAAGACACTTTTACTTTTATTTGTTACCCATCTGTGTGTAATGTTATATCTTAGCAACTATATAAGGAAAGTAACAGAAACTAAATTAGATACTTTACTTTGTAATGGGGTGCAAGAAATTATTGGTCATGTGAAATCATGTGAGATATAGGAGATTTTATGTTTTGGTATACTGTTGATTCTCAAAAAGACTATATCATTTTTTTATTTATAGTTTACATGGCAGAAAGTGGTTCATTTTATGCTGTGTTTAAACCCCCAACTGCTAGATAGCAGCGTTGTAATCTCTCTTACCCATTTCATTCTTTCACTCCAGTGAAAGAATGTAAACTGAGACAGGAAGTAGTGCAAAGGCACACCGCTAATGTTAGCATTAGCAAACCTGTTCTTTATACTATGAAAGTTTTCTTAAAATTTGATTTTTAAAAATCTCAATATATCACCTTGCTTACAGTGTCACAATATACTGCAATATTAAATGGTAACCTCTGTATCATGATACTCATCGTATCGCCGGATTCTTGCTTACACAGCTCTAACCTGTAACTAAGAATCAACGCAGGAATGACAGTAGATTTAAACATCCACATGATCAATCAGGTACATAATTAATTGCATAAGTGCTTTAGGACACTTAATGTTTGCATTAAGAAAATAGTGTTGAAATTTGGAGACTAAAGTACTAAAGAAGTTTCTACTTGTGTTTCCAGAACAAATTCGTCATCTGCATTCTGCTGTAATTCACACCTCTAGCTATGATGAAACAGTGGTAACACTTTCTGTGAAGGTCTTATTTATAATGAACACAATCTCATCATGGACTAAGGCATTCATGAGATATGAACTGCATTGTTTTAATTATTTTTGACAATACAGTACATTTTATAGCTATCTTTATTAAGCATTATAAATTGTTAACATGATGCATTGTATGTAGTGTTCACAACACATCATATCAATGTCAATACTAACGAAACCAATCCAACCTTAATATGACAGGTTGATTATTTTTTTGATTTCATTATTCATTTAATAATTAAATGGTAGCAGACATATTTTAAGTTAATCAAATGACAAAACGTCATTTTGTCATTAAACACGATACACTAAGCAAACTGGGGCTGAATTTTTTTGGTACTGGTGATATATGCATAATGGGTTATAAGCGTTGCCTATAATGCAGTCTCTTAACATTTATAAATGCATTACAAACATTGCTATAACGAGTAATGCCTTTTCGTATATAATTATAATGATGTGTAGAATGCCTAATGAATCCATTATTACATGTTATGCATGCCCCAAATGACTTTTTGATCCATGATGATAGTATGTTAGGAAGCATCAGTGTGCTCAGCTGTCAGAAATCAAGACAGTAACCTTTTTCTGTCATGACTCATATTGACTTTGCTAATATTGAATTACTGTTCTGGGGTGACTTGAATTTTGGATAGTTGTGCTTTGGAGGTCAGTAACAAATATTCATTAGTAAATAAGAGACTTTTAGAGAGATAAAAACATTTGCAGATGCTTAAACTTCATTCATAAAACTGACCTTTTTTAGTGTGTAGACATTAACCCTGATATTTCTTCACACTCATAGAACTATGAAACTACAATTATTTGTAAATATTACTCAAATATCACTTGTAATCAGTTTGTGCTACAAGAATGTGAACTATGAAAAGGATGCCGAGTAGTTGCATCTCTTTTGGTATGGGAATTTTCAATGTCTTGGAAGTCAGATGATTTCCACTTCTTTCAAAACATCATTGTACATTACCGTAAATGCCAAAAGCATTGTGCATGAACACTTTCCCCAATTCCACAGACCCTTTCCCTCTGGCAGATGCGGTAATAGAGCTTTTCTCTATAGGAAGGCCCCTAAACACCTTACAGCCCCCAACACCCATCTCAACTGAAATGACCTGAACAAGAAGCCCAACCCAACCCAGTGTGTTTTTTATTACAGCTGTACAGACACAAATGTAAATTTATATATGAATGCTGTTAGCTTGAACTAACAATGCAAACAGAGACATTTCAGAAAATTGTTAGCTTGAGACCTATAGATAATGAATGAGTTAACTGTTGTATGTAATATCACACTGAATAAGCAAACTCTTGGCAACACCCAATTCTCTCACTAGGGCATAGCTACATGAGCATGTAAACTGTCTGAGTTTTGCAGACATGGCCTCAGGGTAAAGGGAATTACACTGTCATGCGGAGGATATGGAGGTGCCGAGATATCCCTTCTGTCACATATTTGAAACGTTTCCAGGTGAGAAATATAGAAAGTCATCACCAATAAACATGGGACTGTAAAATTAATAGTCTCATTTGAATAATTATAGGAAATTGCCTGTACAGACATTTTTTTTTGGTAGCTTTAGTATACTTGCATGCTTGTGGTACCTTGTAGGGGGCACTTTATAGTTTTAATGGCTTTAAATTCCATTGTGTTTGGATTAAATGGATTCTAATCAGATGACTTTCTTTATCATATACAAATATAATAAAATTTATTTAATAAGATGGGGATTATTAGCATACATTCTTCAAGAGACTAACCTAACAGGTTTAAAATGGGAGTCAATCTGAAATCATATTTTATATAAATATATACCTAAAAGTCATTTTGTTAGAACATACAGCATCAGAACTACAAGACTGCCACAACCCAGTCGTCTTTCTATAACTAAACCATACCAGAATGGGATTACAGCTATTTCTGTTTAATTCTTCACTTCAATTTCCAAGTTACTTAAAAGATTATTAATGCCAGCTAATATATTTGAACACCATACTTATCAGACTCAACTTACATACAGTACAAATCCTGGTCACAGAATAAAAACCTTACTTCTTCTCTGTCATTTTGTATCATGTGTCTACGTCTGTCCTATGCATGATAAAGAACCAGCATTTCTGCTGATGGGAAACAGCTCCATCTGAGCTGTTTATCATGGAAGTTTATCATGGACAGTCTTGTAGCAGCATCACTGTGATTCAAGATTAATAATATCGTGATATGATAATAATATCAAGGCTTAATAATATGAGTGGCTGTCCATCCAATATACTGACTAGAAGGTTGAGGATGCTACAGGATGTTACAAGGCAGGATGTTACAGGGAGCTGAACGGACCAAGATGAGTAAGTAAAATTTATTTATAGAGCACTTTTAAGAATAGATTGTCTCTGACCAAAGTCCTGCACATAATGGATAAAAAGATCTCTAAAATACATGCAAAATACAATAAAAAACATCACAACACACAACAAGAAACAGTCATAGAGTTACAACAATAAAACTATTTGTACATTAAGGAGCCAAGAAAGCCATGAAGTCCAAACTTGTTTCCAGCTTTGATTTGAAAACAGTAATGTTAGCGGCACTCTTGATTCCACAAACGTGAAGCAGCTATTGCAAATGCCCTGTTACCTTTTCATTTAAGGTGAGAATGGGTAATGTGTAGTAGGGCTTTACCACTAAATCTAAGAGACCTTGGGACGGAGTGTAAGTGTATGAGATCAGTGATTTAAATTGGAGCCTGTCCATTGAGAGCTTTAAAAACCATCAGTAAGATCTTAAACTGAATTCTAAAATGGACAGGGAGCCAGTGAAGTGAGGCCAAGACAGGAGTAATATGCTCTCACTTTTTAGTGCCGGTCAGCAATCTAGCCATTGCATTCTGGACCAACTGTAATGGTGAAAGTAGTGACTGGGGAAGACTAAGATAGTGAGAGTTACAGTAGTCTAGTCGAGATGTAATGAAGGTGTGAATAACCTTTTCCAAATCATGGTTGAACTGGTAGGATTTAATTCGGGTGATAGTTCTTAAATGATAGAAGATATTTTCAACAACAGAGGAAATTTGTCTGTTACAAAGCCTCAATCAAAAATTACGCCCAAGTTTTTAACATATAGCTTAACACAATGGAAGAGGTGACCTAGATTGCTAGCAAGAGAAGTTCTGATTTTAGGGGTAATAACCTTGGTCTTGTCATTGTTGAGCTGGAGGAAGTTGTTTGTTATCCAGCCTTTAATTTCCCCTAAACAATAAAGGAGGGCATATAAAGACCTGAGCGATTGGGATCTGCATAAAAGTGAAATGAAGATGAGATGATGAAGTTAACACAAAGTCAGGACTGGATTGGATTAGATAATCTTTATTGTGCCAATGGTTTGCAAGAAGGTTCCGGGGCCCTCTCTGTGCAGAGTTTGCATGTTCTCCCCGTGCCTGTGTGGGTTTCCTCTGGGTGTTCCGGTTTCCTCCCACGGTCCAAAGAAGTACAGAATAAGTCACCTGGCTACTTTAAATTGGCCATAGGTGTGAATGTGAGTGTTCCCTTTCTGTCTGTCTCTGTGGTTGCCCTGTGAAAGATTGATGACCTGTCCAGGGTATACCCTGCTTCTCTCTTGAAGACAGCTGATATTGTATCTAGCTTCCCCTGTGACCCACAACGGATAAGCGGCATGGAAAATGAATGGATGGATAGATAGATGTCATGATAATAAAAGTTGCAATGGGCTATAAGAACACTGACAGTCAAAATGTGTGTACAGTAGTAACTATAGCTTGTTTAAAAACTCAATAGCTGAGGGAACAAATGATCTCAGATATCTGTTTGATTTGGCCCTTCTAGGGAAAGTGTATCTCCTCCGTGATGGCAAAGGTTGAAATTCTACATGGAGAGGGTGTTGAGGGTCCACCAGTTTGGCCTTTGCCCTCTGAGTGGCTCTAAATTGAGGGCCTGTAGTGGTTCAGCAAATTCACAACTATTGGGTTCACTGAACGTGCATCTCTTATGGTTGTGTAGGTCAGATGTTTGAACTGCTTTTTCTTTGCTTCACCTCAGGGGAAACACACACTTCACCTAAATTCAATCTTGGACTTGAGCCTTCTTCCTGCTCCTCTGGAGATTTGTAAGTCTTATAGGCCAGCTCCTTGTGCACCACCTGCAAATTACATGGTGAGCAGACACTGCTTATTTCATCCTCTGCATGCAGCTAGGGTGTAGATGAATAAATGTCTGCTGGCTTTGCGCCCTACAAGAGAGCAACAGTTCACCTGAATCGCTCCCTACTTTCCAATGATTAAATACAGTTTTAAACAGTGGGATGAATCATGGGTCTTCTGTCCTTGCTGTGTTCTTACTGCAGTCCCTAACTAATGCAAAAGAAATTCTAAATGTAGGCTTGACAGGATCTGAGCAATAAATGACTTGAATAAATGAATAAATGAGTACTAAAGGAGGGACGGAAAATGCTGTAAAGGGAAACATTTCTTTGGTGCATTGTCATACAAGTCAAACAGGTAATAATCAACTTTAACACTGTAACACAGATTATGCTAGACCTTGTGTAATTTGTCTGTAAAATAATTATGGGTTGGTTGATCAGAATGCCAGCAAGGTGGAGCTGTATGAACAGGTGCAGCAGAGTTGGGTGGTGCTGAAGCAAGTGCTGCAGAGAGACAGTGCAGAGACGTGCAGTAGCAGGGGTAATTATTGCAGTGACAAGAAACATGTTCTTGAGGAATGTATTGACACAAATTTACTTATCTGTTACAAGTGTTTCATGAATGCGCATCATTTCAGCAGCTTAACACTCTGAAATGTCTACTCTTTATTGCACAACAGCAATTCTGAATTCTCAATACTAGGTGTTAATTAATATTCTGTAACAGCCCAGCTCTGACTATACTGTTGGCTGTAATTCAAACCAAACATCACATGTAACTATTGAAGGTTAAAAAGTATTATGTATTTTATTAATTAATTAAAAATTGTAATTGTTGGCAAATTGCTGTGGTATAAGTGTAGCAAACCTCTTTGCTAAGTGCTGTTATTATAAAATAATCAACTTTGGGGTGGTGACAGTAACTGCTTCGCTTCGGGCTGCCTTACACCACCATGTCATTGATTATTTGCCTATAACAACATGCCCAATCATGTTTAGTCCTTATGTATTATGTAGTCAATGCACTACATTCACACTCCTGTACATAGGCAGTCTAACTTATCTCATGCCTCATTGGTTGTTCATAATCCTTTTGCAAGTAAATCATGTTCAAATCAGTCTGGCAGTTTAGACACTGTTTTCTCTGCCTGGCTAGCAAGTCTGGTTTTTAACTATTTTCAAACTCATGATTATTGTTTGTCATACTGGTCTTTTGCCAAATCTGACACTGATAGAAGACTTAAGTTTCATATAATCATAACTTATGTGAAGTTTTGTTGCAGTGAATAGGAGAATATAATTAGTTTGCACTTTGTCTGCACAATACATGTTATGCATTTGGCTATAATAATTGAACTGCTTAGTATTTTTGAACTGCCATTGTGTCCTGGTATTCCCAATTCCAGATTTTATGAACGCACTGGAAATGGTTGAACATATTCCCAAATTCCAGTAAACTAATCATTCCTTCGTGTTCTTTCATATTTCCTCATATATCTTGTGAATTAAAAAAATTGTCATAGCCGAAAGAACAACACAAATGGATAAATAAAAAAAAAAAACTAACAAAACAAAAAAACTATGAGAGATGTCTTTTTATGTTATACAACATGAATGAAATCAGCCAATTTTATTCCTGCTTTCTCCGCAATTTCATCACCTTCCAATTCCCACTCACCAGCGAAATCTCCTCAGTCATACTCTAGACCAGAGACACATAAAGCCAGCCAACTACATTTTTTTAACTGCTGTTCATGCTGCATCACAGGGCAACATAGCACAATGAAACAAAAAGTGCTGTCTACCCTCTTCTGCATATTTGAATTCACAGATGCCTGTGGTTGGTTAGTGTTACTGTGATTGACAGGGGAGTGTACGATAGTGTATGTCATCCCACCCACCCAGACATCATGCCCAATTTTGCTCTCTAGTCTCCTAGGCATGGATGGTTGTGGTATCATCAGGATTCAAGCCCTCAATCTCAAAATAAGATGGTGAACACTTTACTCGGGAGCCACTGGGTCCTCTGTCGTTTTTGTATCTGATGTGTTACTTTATATTCTTTTGGACTTCCTGCTTTTTAAATGGAACTAAAAAGCAATGGCCTTTTTAGCAATATTATCACTTGGCATCACTTGAAAAGAGCTTATTTCATATGTAAAAGTTTTAATTCCATCTTGATACTGGTTAATAGTGAAATATTTTGTATATCAGTATTAGTAGATTCTGATCATTGACGAGCGTTATCACCAATTTGCTTCACTGATCAAGTATCATCAATCCAGATACTTCTTATTTTTTCAGCTGCTTTTGACCACAAGGCTCTTCTATCCATCCTCATGAGATCAGAAATCAGTGGCCAGGCATGGCATTTATTCACTTCCTACAATGAAGTACAGTCATATCAGGTGACATGGATGGGATTCACATCTCCAACATGCAGATTCTCCACTGGTGCCACATTAAGATCAGTGGTTAGTTCTTTTCTGCTTTCTAAACCCACTCACTCAGCAAAGTATACCTCACATGGCTTTTCAGACCACTGCTATGCTGATGACACACAACTCATCCACCCCATTCCTCGCTTACACACTCAGGTTTCATGTCATCATGGATAGCAGCTCATCACCTGAAACTGAATCCAAACAAGAAGTTGCTAAATGGCCCTAGAGATGCAGCCCCACATCACATTCTTGTCATCTCCATAGAAAACTCAGCAATACTAGCGAGTGATTAATGCAGGAAAGCTTGATGTAGTTCTGGACAACCATCTGTTAATCTTTGCTCATGCTGTTAACATAACTGTGTCATGTAGGTTCCTTTTCTCTACACAGAGGCCAGTGCTTATGTTCAGTATCTACTCTACTGTCTACTGTAACTCATATCTAATAGGTCTTCCTCTTCATGCCATTAGAGCCCTGCAACTGAGGCCCCATCCACACATACACAGATAATTTTAAAATGTAGTTTTTATCAATCCATATAAAAAAAATCCAACCACAGTCCCGAAAAAACAAACAAAAAAACCCCACAAGAATTCAAATGTGTGGACTGACCGCTGGAACTACAGCTTAAGGTCACATCTGAATACGAAATCAGCAACACCCAAGTATTGCTATTCCAAAGACAGAATCTTGTTCGCTGTGTAGTTGGAGCTCTACAGTGCATATCATATTCTGGTGTTGCTGCATGATGATGTGATAATAAAACAAATCAAAATTAAATTGCAAACATCATATCAAATAGGAGGTTATGCAACTTGGTCAGTATCCATGATAAACAGATTCCTAGCACATTCATAACACACACAAAACCGCAATAGGCATGCACATGGAGATGCTTTGTCTTCAACATTTTTCAAAACATGATTTTTTCCAAAAACACAGTTTTCAAGTGAATGCAAAGAAAAAATGTTTTCAAAAATATCTGAATACATGTGGACGGGACCTCGGTTACAGGCTGGCTTCAAATGAAGAATAAAGATGGAAGTGGGGAGTAACCTACTTTGGAGGAAAACAAATCTTGACTTGTAAACCCTTGACTTGTTTCTGTTTTTAATACATGTACTAATTCCTTTCTGAAAGGGTTTTCGTAATCTTGGACTATAAAGACTCCTGCAGCTCTGGATAAAGATGACTGCCAGTGATGTACAGTGCCAGTAAAAGTTTAAACATACCTATTCATTCATATGTTTTTCTATATTTTACTATTTTCTACATTGTAAAACAATTCTGATGATGTGAAAACTATGAAATAACACATGGTGAACAAAAAAGTATTAAAAAAAAACAAAATATCTTTTAGATTCTTCAAAGTAGCCAGCATTTACCTTGATGATAGCTTAACACACTATCTGCATTATTGTACCCAGCCTCATGAGGGAGTGACCTGGAATGATTTTCAATTAATTAGTAGAATTTCTTGCCATCTTAATGCGTTTGAGATCATCAGTTATGTTGTGTCAATGCAGTGTTGGTGTACAGTAAATAGCTCTATTCCACAACTGTAGTAATACATATTATATCAAGAACTGCTCAGCTAAGTAAAGAGAAATGACAGTCCATCAACACTTTAAGACATGAAGTGTCTTTTAAGTAATGAAAATAGAGAAAGACTATTGAATTAGAAGGTGTGGCCAAACTTTTGCTTGGTACTGTAAATGAAATAGGTGAAATGAAAACAGTGCTTCTTTTTGCATAAAGAAAGAAAAGAAGTAGCCTGAAAAAGTACTAATAGTTATATTATTATAAGTGTTTGTAGTTATAAGGCATTAGTTCTTATTTCTTATTGTACATTAGCTGTCAGAGTGGCAGTCTGTGGTGTTGATGGTGTTAAATAGCTATAAAAGTGAGTAAAGGCTTTCCAATGACATCACTTTAACAGCTGTCCGAGAACAATAATTAATAATCATTGATACGCAGGTTTAACAAATAAAATTTTAAATAGCACATTTTCCCAGTGTGTTATTCACATCCATTGCATGGACCCATATCAGTAGTAGTTCTGTAATACATGTGTAATGGTGTGATAGTGAACACTAGTTGTAACAAGGTGTATTTATCCACAACGTTCAAATAATAAAACCGTAACTGTCGCAGTGACTATATTACCACAACAGTAAATTGGGAAACTTGTACTAACTAGTTGTATTTATCCATAAACTGTGCATGTTAATTTTCTAGTTGTTCCTAAATAAGATGTCAATAATTATGTAGTAACAAGTCAGTAATAAAATGGTAAAATAACAGTAACGTGTAAATGTTTACCCTTTAAACTCCCAGGACACATTAGTGTGGTCCTTTTCTCAATGTTATTACGACATACGTTTCCTGGAAAATTCATAGTAGCTACGGAATAATATACTTTAAGATGGATAATTAAATAATAAGTGTTTGAGGTTTTTTTTCTTAGCAGTGATTAAAACATCAATAATTCTGAGCATGTAGTCAGTCATCATGGCAAAAGTTGTACATTTTTACATTTTTAAAAAATTCAGCTTATAATGTAAAATCTTTGCATAATCATACTTTTACATGTTAGCTTTATTATTTTAAGCTTTACGAACATTAACATTTTTTAAAGTGACATAAAATGACATAAAATTTCAAAATGACATAGTGCCACTGCAATGCCATTAGATAGAGTCTACATTATGCTACTTTGTTTGTTAGCTGTAATGTTTTTAAATGGTCAGGTGTAAAAGGACTGTCATTAACCATAACTCTAACTAAATTGTACTAGAGCTGTAAAATTCAAACATACTTTTTTGAATAAAAACCCGTTTCTCTATTAGCGGCTAATTTTAAAAATTGGATTAAAAAAATTCTAAAGCACTAAATCTACTGTAGTTGGTCCGCTAAGCTTGCACTTAGAATCAACCAGCAGGCAGTCATGCATAAACAGAGAGATATAGTGATGCTTATTAGTTCTCACTCAGCCACCCAGAGCGCCACTTTCACCCTTTTCTTTCCTTTCTTTTTTTCTTTCTTTTTTTTTTTGACGGATGCCGCAGTAGGTCTCAGAAGCTTTGCCCCTTAGCTCTGATAACAGAACTTGGGAGTTCAGGCAAGGAGGTGTGGAATTCTTTAGGCAAGTGGAGAGCCTTCAAAGTAAGTAATCTGTGCTGTCTGGTACATTAACTCTGAATGAGGCCCATGGGAGTCTGGGGGCACACAGAGGATGCACTCTGCCCCCTGGGGACACAAAAGGCCGACACGGTCACTCACTCCTTCACTTAAAGCACCTAGCACCTTCCTGCTCTTTCCACACATTATTTATTTTTTTCTGAGGTTGCTCTTTTTCTCACCAAAGGAGGGAGCAAGCTGTACTTGCTTATAGCATTTAAAATCCCTGTTTTGACGTGTGTTTTGGGATTTCTGCAATAATATAGCAATCATTTTGCTGTCAGTGTAACTGGTTATATGTTATCATAATTTGTATTTATTATTATTAGTATTGTTGTTGTTGTTGTTGTTGTAAATAATAATTATAATACTAATAATACTACTACTACTACTACTACTAATACTAATAATAATAATTTTTACATTTTTTGCAGTTTTGATGAACATAAATATTGCTTTATTGTGTCACACAAAAAAGCAAGAAAATGAAAATGAAAAAAAATATATTTTCTAAAATAATACATTTGAATATGTAAAGAAAAAAATCAGATACATACAACACAATACATGTTATATCGCAAAGCAGATATGAATGCTTTACTTTGGCATAATGTTTTGTCATTTTGGCTGCCGTATAAATGTTAAATTGTATATGAACATGAAAGAGAAGCTGTTAATCTTTTATGCAGAATTATACTTATTTTGATTCGCAGTTCTGCAATATGATCATGACATTAATGATATTTGGAGAGTTAATGAAATATGTTTTTACTTTTAGAAGACGTCTGAATCATTTACAGTGATTTTTTTATAGTACTGATTAACCAAATTCACCTTGTACTGTTTGCTACAGTTCTTCTAAAAACAGACCTCATTTATTGCATCCTGCTCTCTCAAGGAGTTCCTTAAAGTCATCATCTGTACAGCGATGTAATATATCCTAGTAATGGCTTGGCGCCCATCTATTAGTGGTGTCTGAATAAAATCTTAGTAACCGCTCTTAGTAACCCCTTAAGTTCCTGTTCATGTCATTGGGTAAACACCACAAATAACAGCCCGACTGTGTAACATGAGCGCCTTCTCCACTTTTAGAATTCAGCTGCACTGCTCTAGAATGGCATTGCCCATGGGATGTGTTTGGACTTGTTTTGACAACAAGAAACTTTTTTGTCCCTGCAAGATGTTCCAGAAAGGCACCACCTACCGCATCATCCAAAACATATTTTAGATTTTAGCTTCATAGCAACAGTCTTGATGTCTGCTGTCTGAGATGCTAGTAGTTTTAGCTCTATTTTGCAGTTGATGCCTTTTGCATAAAAATATGCAATGCGTGTTGCTACTGAGTGTTAATAGTGCTTATGGGCACACAATATCTTGTTACTTAAGTGCTTCCCTTTTGAGTCAAAATTAAATAATGTAATAGTAGTTTATTGATAGGGTTAAAAAACTGTCAATTTTTTTTACTTAAAATAAAATACTTTCTAATATTTTAATATTTCCACGCAAATTGCACCATTGATAAATAGCCATCATAATATTATTTAAAGAGTGTTCCATTATAACAACTTCAAGTTAATTCAATTTAATTCATGTACTATCGAATGCTCAGGGATCTTAAGTCTCTGCCTTTAATGTCTAGCATGCATTATTGGGGACACTTATAGAGGATCTTTTCCCACTGGTTCATGCTTTTTACTGCTCATTTAAAGCTGTTTCATATTCTTTGGTTTGTGCATACTGATTTTCCACTTTGATTCAGCTTTTTATTAAAGTTCAAATGAGATGGTCATTGCAAAATACTGATATTGTGTTTATGCAACTATTTAATTAGGATGTATGTTTATGATTGTGGTCATTTTTTATTACGCTCATGGCAATGGAAACCAGGTTTTGGGTTAAAATTCCCCGGTAAATAGAGAAATCATATCATCACTCCTTACAAGAGCCCCTGAACTACCAACCATAAAACACTGGCTAGGCCTCAGTGATCCACCATCACGTCCTGTGACGATCTGGTGATCTTTTGTCTGTGCAGTGCTCAGTTTTTACTTTGCCAACCATGCAGATGATGCTGTCTAAGGCCAAAAAAGTTTTGGTCTCAGTTAACCACAGCACATGATTCCAGTTTAGTTTCACTGACCCTTGCTCTTGTTTCGGAGCTGCATATTGGTAAGGCAGCCCTGAATCTATGATTGTAATCATGTTTTGGTAATGTTTATCTTGTGTTATTTTTGCCTGGAGTGCTAATAAATCTGGAGCTGATTATACGTAGTTAAATCTAATTTGCATTTCTTGATACTGAGGCATGAACAGCTAATTTGTACTGTAAACTGTTTTGAGTATCTGAGTATCATAAAGGTGTTTTATACAGCTCCACCTTGATGCCTTTGCATATTGCAGAATACACATGTATGGTATGTATACCGGACCAGTCAAAAGTTTGGACACACCTACTCATTCATAGGGTTTTTTAAATTTATTTTTTGAATTCGTAATTTTGTAGAACAATACTGAAGACATCAAAACTGTTAAATAACACATGGAACTTATATGAGATTATGTGGTGAACAAAAACAAAGTGTTTAAAAAACAAACTGTTTCATATTTTAGATTCTTCAGAGTAGGCAGCGTTTACCTCGATGACAACTTTGCACACTACTGGCATTATCTTAACCCGCTTCATGAGGTTGTCATCTGTAATGCTTCTCGATTAACAGGTGTGACTTGTTAAAAGTTCATTAGTTGAATTTCTTGCCTTCTTATTGCGTTTGAGATCATCAAACAGTAAGTAGTAAATAATAAAATACAGTAAATAGCTCTATTCAACAACTGTAGTAACCCATATTATGTCAAGAACCACTGAACTAAGTAAAGAGAAATGACAGTCCATTATTACTTTAAGAGATGAAGTGGCTTTTAAGTAATAAAAATAAAGAATAATATCTAAACTTTTGACTGGTGCTGTAGCATGATGGGGAACTGCACACTGAGTCTCTTTGTACAATTACAATAAGGTATTCCTAAATGCCGAGAGCATCTTTGAGTATTTACTATTTAGGAATATCGTTTTTTCCTTGATCATCTTTCTAAACAACTCCTGTTGTATACTGTTTTACATACCTCAACGCAGGCTTATCACCTTGCAGTGTTTACTACTCGACCCCAAGCTTTGCCGCAGCATATCAGCATGACAACCATTGCACTCCATTGACTTTTAAAGCCTGTGAACCATAAATACCTGTAATCTGTCTGAGACAGAGTCTGAGTCCACTTTTATTACTTTTTTAAAAAATATATGACTGACAGATTTACATTAAGACATGCTGCCCCACCTCTGACATTCACAGTTACACTCTATCAGTGCTTGGTTTCCAAAGCAGACGTCTGTAAACAGGCAGCATCAGTAAGCCTGGCTCATGGCAGATACCAGATTATATGCGACAGACCTCTTAGCAGGATAAGTAGGTGCCTGAGGGCCCGCACCTGAATCACCACACAGTGCCTTAGACAAATACAACCTCACTTTGGACAAAAGGTGATATTTAGAGGAACTTTTCTGTTGAGCCGTTTCACTAAACCCATTCCGTGTGTCTACCAAAGTAGCCATTTTATTCTCCAGATTATTCCAGGACATGTGTGTACCTGTTGGAGATATTCTTGCATAATATACCAAAAAGGAGTGCAGTGCAGTGAAAAGTGCAGACCTTTGGGGTCGTAGAGGGACCACCCCTTTGCTCAAGTATATCGTACATGCTGGGTGCTTAACACTGCTCAAACACTACTTACTTCCTTTCATCTTTGTGTTTTAACAACAAAGGAGTAAATGTGCTGCTGTACAGTAAGGATACTGAGACAGATGTTCCTGTTAGTTGAGAAACAATGCTGATCCTCTTGGAAATTGAAGGCTTTTTATCAGGAGAGCTTTTGTGTGCTGTGTTTGCACAAACTTGTAATCTTTTGTGTATCGGTATAAACGAGACCTGTTCCTCGCATATATCCGTCTCTCACTTTTGATTTGATTATTACATTTTTTGATTTCCACTCTTTTGCAGTTGCTGATAGATAATGTTAATAGTAGTTGTTGGTTATGCCAAGCATGGCCCTTACGTGTCAGTGAAAATACCTCAGTTCCTTATGTGGTCAGAGAAACTATCTCCACACCCTTTGAGGATTTTCCTAATTACTGTTTACTGTCAGTAACATCTGCAGATTATATGAGCTGTTTCCATATCACAGGGATTCATCTTGTGCCTTAAATCCATAAAAGCTCCATTTTAGTTTATGTAAAGAAGAAGCTTAAGACTGGATTTAAATGTACATAGGATTTAACGAAACACACAAGGGTCAGGTGGAACCTGAGTCATAACACAGCACAGAGGAATCCAACAGCAAGAGAAAATAAGTTTAGTGGCAAACAAAAGAGGTCCTGAGTAGGCTAAGTAAAATTATATAGTGTGTATAAGGCAGGTGCCCATGGTTACCCTCCGAGTGATGGTTAGGGCTCTCCTATACCTAACACTCCAGTTCCTCCCACATACCACCATGAAATAGTCATCAAATGAACTCAAACAGCAAATCTGAGTACTAGAGGGCATACACAATATAATTTTAATGGGACCATTTCTTACAGTCAGGCCGCTGTTAGCCTAAAGTTTAACGTACCCAATGGATATAATTATAAAAATGACATTAAGGTCACAGTTCGCACGATGTTCCTATAACTGTCCCTTCTGAGTATAAACATTACAATATTTGGGCAGAATAGTCTGCTATAACAAGTGGCCAGCTAATTGCATGTATGGTAAACTTTCATTTAGCAGTTTTGGAAGGAGTCTCCAGTGTCAGCATGTTGTAGCAGTCAAAGGTAAAGTTTTCTGACACAGAATAGTTTTCAAGAAGATCTGTGGTTTCTGAGTCACATGACAAGCTGCATTTTCCTGTAAGTGTTAACAGGAACTTTTCTCATGTATGTTACGCTACATTAAATATGACTGTAACTGGTTAGAAAAGTATCAGTGATTAATAAATTGTAACCAAAAGTTGCCAAATTGCTGTGCTAAATAAATAAATAAATAATTCAGGTTTGATATGTGCTATCATTCCAAGAGACCATATATCCACATAATGAAAAAAAAAAAAGAAAAACTTCATTTTTAGGTAAGCAGTACCCATTGTAGGAATTTGACAATGAACTTGATGGTCACAGATGCAACTTTAATATTTATAATCATCCGAAAGTATCTTTGATTGATCCTAGTATTTTTGATTCTTGGTGAGTTGTGTGGCTTAATGTTAAAGTAATCCAGTTTGAGGAATAAATCTAAATAAGCATCTCAATTTTATGTCAGCCCAGGTTACCAGGAGTAACAAAGCAACAACTCTCACCTCTCTCAAAATGATTATTACTTTTTTTATAAAATGAAGACACAAACATAATATGATCACAATATGCTAAAAACAACATTCTGCTTAGTTTTGATTAAAAATAGCACTTTCTCTTTATCCAAACAAAAATCTTTGTTAAAAACCGTTTTCAAAAATTGAGCTTCCTTTCCATGACATCTGGGGAAATTTGATAAATCCTGGTATTTGTATTTGGATGTTATGATCGTTTGTAATTTAGGCCCCGTGGAACATAACAGCAATCAAATCTGATCTGAAAATGCATCGCCCTGAAGCGTTTATGGTTAGAGTCCAAAAAACATATCAGATAGCTATTCCCACACACATCTTCCAATGGCATTGTATCAGGGTGAGCTACTGCAACCCACTGCAGTTAGCTAGAGTATCAGATCTGTCAGTCTATTCCCCTTTCTCACATTTTTATTATTATAAGCAGGACACGAAGCCCTTTTAATCTGATCCTGCAATTAAATCAGCCTGAACATGTCTGAAGTGAGTGGAAGACTGTGAAAATATTTTGAAGAAAAACAGATATACTAGCATATACAATAGCAAAAAAAATAGCAATCTTTTGAGCTCTGTATAATCATCTCTGATAAAATACTACCAGGCTTTACCTCCTTTTATAGATGTATTGGGGTTATTTTTAGTGTTTAGCTACCAGAAATATAATTTTATCACTTTTCTTACTAAAATGACTGAAGACATTTCAACAACAGACAACAAAGACAGAGAAAAGTTTTATTTCTTACATATAAAGTGCTAGATCCTGAGTTGCCAGTTCCTAACACCTTAATATGCAGCACATGCTAAATGTAGTCTTCAGGAAGGGAAAAGACCTTTTTGAATCTGAAAAAAGGTCAGCTGCAGCTGTAGCTCATTCATATGCATTTGTTTGGTGGCCTCTGCTATCACAGGTTATCATTTTCTCATCCTAGGCCAGTGTAAACAGGCCCTTTTGTGGCATATTTTGAGTAGGATTGTGGCAGGTGGCTTTAGTGGCCCCCACATGAATCAGAGTAGTTAGGTTGTTTTCCTACCCTGAAAGAATTTTCTCTCTATTCTCAGCGCATCCTTTTTGTTAAAAGAGAGCTTTGTGTGCAAAGCTCAATTTCTGTATAATTTTTAATTAAATTCAGCTCTCTTTAATGTGGACAGTGATTAACGTATCGCGGGCACTTTTGCCCATTTGGATGACGCATTTATCCAAAGTGCCTTACAATCTGAGACAGGGCACGATTGAGCAGTAAGGGTCTTGCACAACGGCCCAAGTGGCAGCTCGACAGTGCTGGGATTTGAACTCACAAGCTTCTGCATTAATGCCTTAACCACTGAGTCACCACTTCTCCCATTGGTTTCCCCAACACATATCATTGTTTACTCTTTTACATATTGTGCAATGATTCAAATACTTTATCCTCTTTAATTATAATTAATGATCATATGAGGCAGGGGAGGTTCAGTGGTTAAGACTCTGAGCTAGTGCTCGGAAGTGTGTTCAAATCCCAGGATTGGCAGACAGCCACCGTCGGGATCTTGAGCAAGGCACTTTAACCTCAGCTGTATGCTTGTATTGTATACCCTCTTAAAGTTGTATAGCCTACATTCTCAAAGCAGCTTACTTTGAATACCATCTTCTGCCAAATGTGATAGATTACGAACAAAGGGCCCCATTTATAAGCTGGATGCAAATGGATTTTTTTTGTAAGTAAATTTTTACACCAAAAATTTTTGGTTTGTATCCAATTGTGCTCCTGAATGCGTGTAAATTTACTCATAAGAAGACTAACTAATATAAACCTCAATTCATCGACTTCAGATCATAGAATTTGCATGGATTACTGTCATTTTATATATGAATTATTCTTTCGAGTTTGCTTATCGATTTACTTTTTCAGCATCTAGCAGGTCCCAAAAAGGCCATAAAAACATGCCCATTGCCCACAAAAACACACACACACACACACACACACACACATAAATCTGAGGTTTAATAGTATGAAGCATGACATTACACAGTGTACTGTGTTTCCACCTTGCAATCTTACTACGTCTTTAAGGTGGACAGCTGATAGGCTTAATTGCTTAATTTATTCTGAAGACGGCTTGTTGATTAATATGCTGATTGTTAATGAATGTCCTGTTTCAGCTTGGCACATTCTGAACTTTCGAGCATGAGGTGTCGATAACAATTACTCATCCTGCACCACAATTAAAAAAAGCATTGAAAGTTCTGGCAGCCGTCTGGCACATTGTGTGTCATTGTCAGTTGTGACGCTAATTCACTTCACTGACTTCAACACGTCCCTCCCACCTGTAGGAACGAGCCAGGTAGAGACTCAGTAAAATCAGCCCAAAGCATGGCAAGTCTACAAAGTTTGTTTTTTACTTTTGCATTGATGAGTAAGTCAAAGGAGATAACTGGTGATACCTAAAACTTTACGTAACGGCAATCTACTATCTGCTCTGCATTATGTATTGTCTTATTCTTCTTCATGTACACACTCAACTGTCTTCAACTGTCCAGTTTTAGTGAGTCTGTGCCAAATATAGCCTCAGATTCCTGTTCTTGACTGACAGGAGTGGAACCCTATGTGGGCTTCTGCTGTTGTAGCCAATCTGCCTCACGGTTCGATGTCTTCTGAGATGCTTTTCTGCTTAACATAGTTGTAAAAAGTGGTTTTTTTTAAATTTATTATAGACTTCCTGTCACCTCAAACCAGTCTGGCCATTCTCCTCTGAGCCCTCTCATCAACAAGGTGTTTCTGCCCACAGAACTTCTGATGACTTTTGTTTTTTGCACCATTTTGTGTAAACTCTACACACGTGAAAATCCCAAATCAGCAGTTTCTGAAATACTTAAACCAGCCATCTGGCACCAACAGCCATGCCACATTCAAAGTCAGAGAGATCACTTTTTCCTCATACTGATGTTTGATGTGAACATAAACTGAAGCTCTTGACCTGTATCTGCATGAATTTATGCAATGTTCTGCTGCCACATGACTGGCTGTATGGATGAGTGCACAAATAAGCAGGAGGCAGGAGCTGCTAATAAGGTGTCCAGTGAGTGTAAGCATGAAAATCATTCTGAAAAAAGTCTGGACATGCCAACTGTAATCTAGACTTAAACAATACATTTGAATCTGATTGTGCCAACCTTTGTAATGTGTTCATCCCAACATAACATTAAGAAAATGATTTAGTGAGCCACTGCTTCTAATGATATTCTATGAAATAATTTTATTTTAAGCCACGTAAAGCCACTTCTTTCAGAGCTTAAAGCAAATCACTTATCTTAAGTATAGTAAATCACTTAAAGTACTTTATGTACTTAACTGGAGTGGCTCACCAAAGGAAAATATGGACAAAATCCATGTTTTTTGTTCTGATTAATGACTGACATGGCACCAATAAATTTGTCAAGTAACGTATTGGGTATTGCTCAGAGTGAATGTTTGCCTGCAACTGGGGCCCATGTGTGTGGAGCTGACTGATGACTGTTCTTCCGTGCACTGACAGATGGAGTCTCTGACACTCAAACAATAACCAAAGATACTTGCAATGTGTGTGTGTGTGTGTGTGCACATGTTTGTGGCTATCTTTTGTACATAATGTGCATGTTCAGAGTATTAAACCGGCCATGGATAAGCCTTTACACTAATTACTGGAAGAGTAAAACTGAGGTTTGTACATACATAGTACAGTAACTACTTTTGTTTTATCTTCTCCATGGTGTCATGGAAGCAAAGTGCAGTGATTTTTTATTTTGGATGGGGCTTCGGGACAACGGTTGGACAGCTTTGATGCTTCATAAATACTAAGCTTTGGATTTATGTTTTAACAGTTTATCTGACCAAAATATTTGTTTTATGCACACCTTATTGCTTTGAAAACAGCGAAAACCATGAAGGTTATTATGAAATCTGGATTGACATTATTTAGCCAGTGTTAGCCAGTCAGTATTTCAGAGCACTCTAGCATGCTGCCAAATTCCATCAAGTAATTCAACAGATGTCAGTGTGCTGTAGAGGAGTACCATACAATGTGAGACTACACTGAGCCATGCACTAAGATGAGCCCATGGCCAAGTGAGTCTTTTTCTGTAATTAAGATATTTTCCAAAAAGGTCTTTTGGCAGCCATTTTCAAATGAGGTCATTGCTGAATAACGGAATACTCCTTCATGCGGAACTTAACAGCCAATGGGAATTCGGGAAATAAAGAATGATTTAATCCAGTCAATCATGTTGATCATGCTATTAGTAAGTCACTAAAAGGATGTGTAGTGCTACTGTCTATCAGACTGAACTGTAAATAAGACTCACTGAATGACCAAATCTCAATTTAATTTATGTCTTTGTCACATTTAAGAAATTTCTCTTTTATATTTAGCATCACTAGCTGTATGTAAACCAGGAGCTTGGGTCATGTTTATACTAAAATATACAGTGATCTTTGATGCACTTTATTTTGAAGACTATTATACTTTCATCAGCTTTTGATATATAGTAGTTGGACAATAACAAACTTTTCAAATTTGATCACGTTCACTGTAATCCTTTCTTCCGTGTATGAACTTTTCATATTCTTTTTTTTTAAATATCGTAAATAAAGCCATCAGCAATGGAAAAGTACTTGTACTGGTTTTGAGTCAAGTATGTGTCCTAAAGTATGCTTCCAACAGCTCATTTTGTGGAAATAGATTGCCTGCATGTTGCACTGTGTCTAACCAAGAGTCAAGAGTGTATTCTCTTATTAAATAACATTTACATATTGGTTAATCCAAGTGCTTTGTTACTGAATATTCATTGAACTGGGTGGTTCAATTCAAAGTGTTTTATGCTTATCTTTTCAATTCTTATCATTATATCAATCCAAATCATAACAGAGAACCAGAGATCAAAACATTCAGCAGTTTATGTGAATTTCATATTTTAACAAGGTTTTGGGCTTTAAATGAATGTAGTGTTTTAGCACAGCTAATGTATTAGCACAGCAACTTTTCTTGAAGGAAAAGTCTCAATGTAGCAATGTATTGCTAGCTGTTTTCATGCTTATCATAATTTGCATTTTACCACAGCACTGCTGAATTATTGAATTTGATTGGTCAGAAGGTGTTTTAACACTTTTGTAGTTATAACCTACCCAGGACTCTATGGTGGACGCGCTTTTTTAAAGTATTAAAAAACCTGCGTAATTGCTTATATGGTGACGTTGTCTGTCTGGCGAGGTTTATTTAGCACTTTTGGAAGAAGTCTCCAGTGTCAGTGCTTTATTAAAGTCAGATTTAAAGCTTGTTGTTTAATGGAGTTTTTAGGAAGGAGGGCTTTCCACGTTCATAGTAATATGTCAAGCTGCTTTTTGTCTTATTAATTTCATGATTAAAAATGAGTGAAGGAAAAGCATTTATAACATAAGCACTTTCAGACATGATCATCATCGGTCATAAATCCCCCAACAGAACCATCCACAACTTCTGCCTCACCACTGATAACTCCACTTTGTCTCCCTCCCCATACATTCGTAACCTTGAAGTCATTTTTGAAGGCAAGCTTTCCTTCAAACACCATGTCAGTCAAATTACTAGAACTGCTTTTTTCCACCTGAGAAAACATAGCTCATGTCCGTCCGTCGCTCTTCTTCTCTGATCCTGAAACTTTGATTTGAATGGATTTATTTCAAAGTCCTCTTCACTAACAAAGCCCTCCACAACCTGGCCCCCTCTTACCTCACCAACCTGCTCCATTACCATACTCCTTGCCGCAGCCTTCACTCCTGTGATGCCAAACTCCTGTCTATACCACTCAGGACCAAGCACTGGACCTGGGCAACAGAGCATTTTCCATAGCTGCCCCCTTTCTCTAGAACTCTTGCCCCAAACACACCTGAGACTGCACTGACCTGCCTATGTTCAAATTAATACTCAAACCTTTTTTAGAACTGCTTTTAATGTGTCATTAATGTTGTGTTAATTCTTGTGTTATTTCTATGAGCATTTAGTTGAATTTTTATTTAATCATTTTTGAGCACCCTGAGAAGCACTCTATAAATAAAATGTTTCATTATTATTATTATTATTATTATTATTATTATTATTATTATTATTATTACAGAAACTTGCTTGCCTTGTAGATGTTCAACAACAGTGCACTTAACAATAAATGAATAAAAGGTTCAATGTGCCATTCTTTAATAAATCAATAAATGTTAGAATTGACAAATTCTTGTGATATAAAAGGAATAGAACACTTTGGGATGTGCTCTTATGGGAAAATAATCAACTTTGGGCTGGTAACAGTAACTCTGTTGTTTATTATTTTTCTATAATAGCAATATAAAAGTAGCATGATTTATTAAAGAAAACCATTTACACAATAGGTCTTAACACAGTTGGAGATACATAGATATAAAAATGTTTTATTTTCTTTACAGTTTTTTTTATTTTTAATTCAGATAACATGTTAATTTATGATTGTCATACAGAAATGAGACCATATTTATTGGAAAATTGGCATTGAGAAAGTATCACTGGTCATTGTCAATATGCACATCTTCCTAAGCAAGTGAAAAGAGACTTTTAGATCAGAGAAGATTGTTAAATAAAACCAGAAGGCTGTGCATGTCTATTTTGTAAGCATCACCTCTACACCCATGGAGGACAGGCAGACCTTGCTTGAGTATGCCATGATCCCTAGCTTATCTGGTTGAGAGAACATGCATTTTGCATGTGGTTTGATGGATCTGGGCTTTGTCTAGCTATCACATTCCTCTTTGGAAGGACTTCAAAAGGGAAGTGGCGGGAGAAGTTCTATTGTAAGATGGGTGAACCCGGAAAGCCCTTGGCTCTTGTGTTTTTCAGTTATCACATAAGAAGACTGGGATGCAAGGTCATGAGTTTAGGCCTTTCCCTCACTGGCTGGAATATGGACCTATGTGACAGAGGCCAACATGTCATCCACCAGCAAAGACTAATTTCAGACACATGACATGTTACTGTTGCCTAGTTAATAAGGCACACATGTGATACACCAGACAATCTGGGAGTGTAGAGTGAAATAGAAATTTTCTTACCACTAAGATCACCACTTCAGATCGAATAAGAAACCAAATGAGAAATATGTTTGCCCTAAATTGAACCTTCTATGCCCCTTTGCGGAGTTGTAGCACATTCAGCCAGTATGTATTGATTGCCCTTTTGACAACTGAAAGCATGATATGTGAAGTTACTCCAATGTCTTTGTCATTCTTTGTCCTTTTTCCTAGGTCTTCCCCCTTGCAAACGATGTCCTCGCCCTTTGTAACACAGGGCCACTTGTTGGCCGGCCTTAGGATTAGATCAACTTGGGTGTGGGGCAGTGGGCAAGATGTGTGGGCATCCTGCCTGGCTTTTCCCACACGTCTCTGTCAGATGTAGGTGAACCTTGACCCCTATGAGTCCTCACCACCACAGGATGAGACACCATTCAGTCGGCAGTTTCTTTTCAGTGCTGTGCCTCCATTTAAAAACCAGGCTCACATTGTGACCATCCTCTCTATTGTCTAGCCAGCAGGCGAGGTCAGGAGACTGGCTGCTACAGGCCAAGATGAGACTTCTGAAAGCTCATTCACATCTGACCTGACCTCCCAATTCCACTGCTGAGTCATAAGGATCAAGTGCTGGGAATTCAGTGTGTCTCCTCTCTTTAGTTATTCTTGGAATGAAAAAGGACCTATGGTGCAGTCGAGGCCATATGCACGTATATGCAGCAGTCTTTTTTACTGGGCTATTTGTGTATAATGACTTCTATTGACCAGTTTCATCAGTATACTCACAGTATACAGAATAGACAACAGACTAGACAACAACATCAGAAGGGCCAAGAGAATGTTTTGAATGTTTTAAATGTAGATGTGTGGTATTTTTTTTTTACTAAGTTAGATTTCAAAAGACCAGAGCAATTATTTGTTCATTTTGCGGGAATAAATACTAAATGTCTTAATCATATATAAAGGTCAGGAGAAATGGCATTTTTGCCTTTTTTTCATTTTACATTACTGATTTATTCTCCTTTTTTCCTTGTTGTGATAAAAAGGTATAAACTCTCCCAAAATATGATAATCCAACACAGAGAGAGCAAGTATTTTCTGGATTTTCCAGACATGTAAAGGTTGGAAAGAACAGCAACCTCTAGACATATATAATAAGAATTTTTTTTTTACAGTATTCAATTCAATACCTTGCCTACTGATTTATAGGGTAGATTTATAAAAGTAAAAATAATCAGTACACTCTTTTTGTATTACCTGTGATTGGGACAAGCTTCACATCCACAAGGCAAGGGTTGTACATCTGAAGCAAGTGCTCCACCCATTTGTCCAAGACATCCCTGATCCCTGACATGCCTTCCAGGACCGGACTCATGGTTGTCAAATCTAATTGTTGATAATAGAGTGCTGAACATCTCCAGGGACATGGTGGAATGGGTCACCCAGTTTTGGCTTGCTAGAGAATAGAAGCAGCTTCACCCTTGGATCTGTACTAGAGGCCAAATGAAGGCTTCCTCTGCATTCCATCCATATTTGTAGTTTCAGTAACTATTCTTTCTGTGGCTGGTGGAATGAAGAGCTGCAAATTTGATAAAATATCCAACAAATGGGAAAGTCAAGTTAGCACTGGTGTCAATGATAATTCTTTTGCTACTTACAGTGATGTTCTTCAACATAAATGTCTCCCGTTTCTCTCTCTCCTCCTCAGGAATCTCTTCATCTTCATCTTTTCTTTACAATTCTGATCAGTTTTTCAACAAATTGTCCTCATGATCTGACACTTCTTCCTCAATGTCTTCCTTTTCTCCTGAATATTGCCATGAATTCTTCCTTCCCAACTTGCTCATGGTCTCCTACAGTGATGCTGAGAACATCAAACCATTTCATTGTTGCAGCAAAGCTAAAAGTATAAAAAAAAGCTCAAGCATGTTTTATACATTTATAGTCACAAACCCAAACCGATTTCCAATGAAATGTGGTACTTGTAGGTGCTTACATGAGTTTTTCCATATATGTATCATGAAAAATATATTAGGGCTGGCAAGGGCCCGTTACCCATGAGAACAATTTTGGATCTCAAGACTGTGTCAAGGCTAACCTGAAGTGTCGCAATACTTTCCCATCAAAGCAATACATGTATATGCCTAGTCATTGGGTTACTGTTCCATTCTTTCAGAAACCCTTGTAGTTCATTCAATACACGTGGGTCAAAACTGAGCCAGAACAGAACCTATATACAAAAATGTGTAGCACCTGTATAAACATTTTTTCATTATCTTTAAATGTCACAATGGGTTAAATTTGACACAAAACCATCAGCTTGTATATGGATGTTTGAAAGCCTTTGAATTGATTGATTTGTAAAGCTTTCAAGGTTTGAGATGTGCTCAGTTGTGAATAAATAACTTGTGATTGTTTGACTGGTCAACATACCACTTGAACAAATGAGCCTGCCAAATTGATTCACTTATTGGTATTGACTGTAATATTAGCAGTCAGTTTCTCTGACCTTTGAAATGGACCTAAAGCATACTGACATGTGACAGGAGCCTTCTACAAGCAAGTGATTTCCAGCTCTCCAAATTTATATCAGCCTGCCAGCTGATCTAAGATTTGTTTTACAATGAAAGCTACAAGAACGATCACGTGGATGGAATATTGCAATAAAAATATGACTAGATATGTATAGTGTGTGCCAAATAGCCTACAGAGGCATTACTGACAATAAACATATACAATTCAAATTACAAACTGAACACTTGTGTATCATTATCTACATTATCTAGCAAGGATTCAATATATTCATGAACTTCTTAGAGCATATAAACATTTTAGCTGATGTCATTTCGCCAAACTCTCCTGTTCTGTTTTTTCAGAAATGTAACTGAATTAAAAAATCATGGAATTAACATGCTAACTGATGAAATGCCAGCTATAACCAGTTCTTTATTTGAGTCCTTGTTTCATTGAACAGCTCTGCTAATTTGAGAAAAAAAAAACCAAGCAAACTTGTAATAAAATGCCCAGACAAACCTTAATATAAAGAACACATTTTGTGATTAAATATCTTACAATACAATGTCTTATAATCAAAATTATTTTGAGGTGTAAATGTACCACTGGGACCAGGTGACAGCTCTCTCTCTCTCTCTCTCTCTCTTTCTCTCTCTCACACACACACACACACTCAAGTTACACTTGAATGCACGAATTCCTCTTTAGAAAATCTGTTCAAACCGTGAACTGTAATTCATAGTCTGTACTTAATAAATACCATTTGTTCTTTTTCTTCCTCACGAAATCAATTCAAATGGCTGTTTGAAAAGGTGTTATATGGATCATTGAACACAAATGAATGACAATATATGAAAACATGACTGGTAAAAACATGACTAGATGTATAGATATAAGAATGTTGGTTATTCATATACAATCATAGGCCTATTTTACATTAGTGCACTACAGAACACATGCTACAAGTACATTAGTAACCATTCAAGCTGTGTGTTTAGAAAATAATGAGTTATCTGTTCTCACAAACATTGCACCTAAACAGTCAGATGATGTTAGTAGAATTAGGACTTGCAGTTCATGCTATAAAGCTTCTGAGAAACTTGATCCAACTTGTGCGGACGTGTTTCGTAAGGAATTGTTTAATACAGACGGCTGATTCTTCTCCTGCTCTAATTCTCTGCTCTATCAACATTCATGTACTGGAACCTCAGTGCCTCTGTTTTCAATTTACTGAAAACCATCTACATTCTCTCTCCCTCTCCTTCCTTCCTTCCTGTCTCTTTCTCCCAATTTTCTGTGTCCAAAATGTTGTCAAGTATAGCACGCGAACAGAACTAACACATTGTCAAGGAGGCACAACACGCTGTTCAGAAGAGCCTTGAATTTAAGTCAATGTACTCAAGCTTAGGGGTAGAGGAACTTAGAAAATCATCTGTAGAGGGTCTTAAGGTATTCTGTGTGTGCTGAGGCCCACATTTCTGCACCTCTGTCCAATGGATAATCTGTCAGTGTTGGGGTAGTAAAAAGTGGGGAGCTTGGGATTGCAAAGAAGGGGGGTTCCCTTTCTTGACAGACCCAGACCCGGGGCCCCAGTGTGTGGCCTGCTGTACTGCCAGCCAGCACCGTTACACAAGCTTTGTTTTTTGAAGAAGCAGACAGCCGATTCAGAGAAGGTGCTTCTGCACTGGTTCCTGACTGTGTCGGAACAGGCAGGCTGCCAACTCGACCAATTTAAATAGCCCAGACCAGGTGTTTGCTGTCAGGAAACCCTTGGCAGCTCTTAATAATTTGAGTTACTGTAAATGCATAATATATCTAGACAAACAAAGTCTCCCTTGTGCACCTCTGCTAGCCATTGCGAGGTCACTGCTGTGCTAGAAGCACAAACTAGTCAATGACCCAACTGTTTATTTATGGACTGACAAAGATGAGCATCACTGATTTGGTTTTAGCTATGATCACCATATGCAGGCATCTGTATGTTTAATACCGGGAAATATATTTACCTTTGCTTTTTGTTAAGCTGCTTCCATGCATGTGGCCGCTGCATAGTGGTTTTTGCAGTTTTTTTTCAGGGACTAATACAGAGTGTTCTCGTGCGCTCATCTTTTCCTGGCAGGTTCACACTACCTGACACACTCCTAATTTTTTCGCTCCATTCTTTCAACCATGCTTATGGTGTGACCTCAGTTGTATTTAAAGAGCCAGCCAAACCCGTTAGCAGTCGGTGGCTTTGCAAGTCACTTGATCTCGTCGAAAGAGAAAGAGAAAAGATAAATGAAAACCTTTGGGGTTGTAAAAATAAAAAAAAAGAGAGGTCAAAATCCTCACTGTCCAAATGGGAATATTTTCAGGACATCTTTTATGCACATTTGAAGCCACTGCCAATATGGAAAGTACATTATCACAGTCCTCAGACCTTAAGTGCAATAGCATTGTTCTGAAGACTTGGAAGGGCCTCTATGAGCATCCCTATGCCTCCTGAATTAGATTTATGTTGCCCTAGAGGTTGGTTCTGATCTGGCACTGGTCAGCCAGCTTTGAGCCGAGAGTGAGTGGCGAGACAGATCTCTTTGAACCATTTCTTACTCTACCATCAGAGCAATGAGGACAATAAATCTTCAGCTAGGATAAATCTTCAGCCTAAAGTCTTCATTTACTGCCCACTGAGACCCTGGCATGTCTCCAGCACAGCACCGGGGTTTATTGATCTTGGCTATGACTGCTTGTTCTCCTCGGAGGGATATTAGGAACCTACCTGAGGATGCAGGAATTTTTAAATCCTCTCTGTACTTGATCGTTTTCTTCCTGTCTTTAACTAGCTCACTGCTTCTTGTGCTGCCATTCACCTTGGGCTGGGGTATTAAAGTCACGTGCTGCTAATGCTCAATTAACAGGTAAAAAGGACATTAATCTAGGAAAGTTCATGTGGCTGCTGCTCAAGTCAGACCACTCTCCATCCTGGTAGTGTATATGCTACATTTCCAATAAGCGTTTTTCTTTTCTTTAAGGTATGTGATTTAAAATTCAGAATACTGCTAAGCACATGAAAAGAGACACTTTAGGTGTAGAGGAAATGAACAAGATCGGCTCAGTTTCATAGTAAGTGCGTCTGGTGTTATTGATTCACATTCTTTTACAGTGCATTCCATTTCACTGGTCATTGATATCTTCGGGGGTGTAGCTTGTCAGCTTTAGTAATTGATTGTCTCTGATATTTGAGCATGGTCTCTTTTATACCGAAAGTGCTTTTTCTGCAGCAGACTTGCATGTGTACAGTAACAACTGCAGAGTCTGGTCTGTGGATGAACATACAGCCATTACTAGAACATCTTGCATTTATGCAACACCTCTTATTTCTGGAGTTTGAAAAAAAAAAAATCCATCCCTGTGAAGCACTGATGCAGTAAATGATACATGTGTCTGATCAAATATTATTAGGTGGTTTTAAGTAAGGTTGAAATTAATGCTCAACTTATTTATTCAGTCACCTTAATTTGACATAATATTTAACCACAAGCTCAACAAGTAAATAATATTAGATTGTTTTAATATTAAGCAGGGAAATGTATTTTTATTTTTTATCTGGCAATGGTGTTAGCCCAGTGTGGTAACACAAGTATTTCATAATATTCAAAAACAGTAACATAAACCCAGTTTTGCTCACTTAACTCTGACTTGTTTTACAACATGAACTCCTGACTGTTTGTCTGGGCAGGTAATCAGGTCTCCAAACCTGTATGAAATTTCACTTTTGCACCCAGGAGATTATCCTTCTCAAGAGTGGATTTCGATAAAACATGCCTGCAGTCAAGTATTCAGTGGTTAATATGCTGTAATGGTGTGGATGTAGTTCACAGTTTGCGTGCGTTCAAGATCAGTAGGTCAAGTAGGATTTACTGTAGCTCTCTTGGCCAGATGGCTCTGTGGGGATCGTAGTGCGGTTGCTGGCAACAGGCCCACTGGTGCAGTCTTGCTCCATTCAACTCATACAATGGCCATTCCTTTCTAGGCAGCCTGATGGACTACATCTCAGATAAAGCATGGATGAGCAGGTTCGAATAATTACTAATAAGTATTACGTATATATTTGTAAACACTGCATAGATAACATTTGTGTAAAACATGTAGCAGCATCGTTTTCAGGCAAGGTAGGAACTCGTTAGTGAGTAAGACAAACAGGATAGAGTCGGTGAAGTCTGAAATGTATTCTATTGGCATCTGCTGAGCCTGTAAACCATGACATGTAATAGCAGTCTATACAAGTCAAAGAGCAGCTGGACATATTACCGTTTTTGTCAATTGGTTAAATTGTGAATACCTTAAGATATGACTCTCACCTTGCTGCATCAGCTGGCCAAATATAACAAAGCATCTATGCTTAGGTGAAGTGGATTTATCCCAGCTGCTTTTTTGTATTAACTGGGAAGTTAAAAAAATAGCATCTCCTTCACATACACTTGTCTTTTCCTTGAATACTGCTATCCGTTTCTTTCTTACACTGGCTCCACATAGCTGGAACAAGGTAACCATGGCATTATACATACTTTGACTATTTGAAATATATAATAGATTAGGCTGTTTAGGTGCAGAAAATTCCCTCAAGGACTCTCAAGTCAGCCAAACAAAAGCGTTCCTCAAGGATTTCATTAGGTTCCTCGAGGGTTTCTTAAGAATTCTCTGGTCAGTTATTTGAGTCGTTCACTTTCTAAAGCAGTTACGTTTCAAGCCTTGCCTGAAAAATCCTCTGTTGTTGGCTTTTACATTGAACTTGTAAAGCTTAGCCATTTAGGACAAACGGAAGAAACCATACGATTTCTAAACTTAATCCTTTTTGTGTATATAAAACAATTGTGTGTATATATATATTATGCAGAGGTATATACTGTATATATATATATATATATATATATAATATGCACTGATCTCAGGAAGCTAGACTGGGTGACCTAGTGGACATCTCAGCAGCCATCTGCCACTATTCTGCAAGGTTTATCATGACTGTGGTGCAACAAGATATGCTTACAAATTCAATTAAGATGAAATGTGAGTTTCCTCTCAGTTCTTACACTTTTAGAATGCCTCAGAATAAACGTATTCCTAAGACAAAAGTAAATATGCAGTTGTCATTCAGCTACTTATTTTTTCTTCTCCCAATCTAGACAAATGCACAATTTGTAATGCAAGAAATAAAAATTATTGCACTGTGTAAATCCGTTCTACACTGCTTACATTAGTGCAGGGAGGGAACATCGATTTGAAAATGATGTCTCCACAAGTCAGCCTGCCATAGACACACAGACTGTCAGGAAAAGCAGACGAACTGCCTCAGTGTTGATCTGAGGCGGCTCCTGTTACCAGGATGGATTTGTTAACACTGTTTGGGTCAGCCAGGCCCCAGAGCTCATGCCCGCTGAAGTGACTTAATCTGTCATTAAACTCCTGTTACACTACGACTGAGCCACAGCTCAATACACCCTAAAGACTCTCCAGGAAGAAAGATGAGACGCAATCTTTTGACTTGTTGCAATGGGCCATCATGGAAGAGGCAAACAAATTCCCAGTGTGACTCTGATACATAGCTCCCTTAACTAGAAAATACAAAGGAACAGAATTTATATAGCACATGGAGTTAGTATTATTTTTATATACACACTACCTAGGTTTGTTTATGATTACTTATGATTATTAATCATGGTTAGATTTTTTAAATAAATAATTTGTAGCTATATTAAGTAGCAATTGATGAGTAGGTCCATAAAAACCTACTGATAAAACCGATGCTGTTTTCATCAGTTTATTTTCAGTCATGCAGCTATTTCAGTTTTATTATAAACAATGATAGTGATATGATATGATAAACAATCAGATCCATAGGTTAGACTTCCTTCTCCTTAGTTTTAAACAATCAAGAGGAACATTGTTTTAGCATGTTATCTAAGTTACTTAAGCAAATCTGATGCTAACCATCAAGTTTTTAAAAGTGGGTAACTGATAAGATTTCATCAGCTTTTATGAGCATATTTCAACAGTGTGGTTTCACCTCATGTCACATCATTTCATTCTTTCAATCATTCACTCATTCATACATTCATTTATTCCTCTACAGGAAATCGTGGTCAGGGTCACAGTGGATCCCCAGCCTATCCCAGGAATCATGTCATATCAAATAATTCTAAATTGCTGCCATTAGAAATGGTTTGGAAATGTTATTTCTTGTCATAAGTCATTTAGTGGCCTTTATAATATTTATAATCTGTAAAGTGAGTGAAGACTCCCGGTGGATTATTATTGTTAAATAGCTAAATAGCTCTTGCACATTCTTTGGGGCAGTGGACCAAAATATCTTTCTTTCTCTGTTGAAAATGTTCTGTATAACAGATGGTCTTGGTTTATTCTCGGTTTAATGAAGTGTTGACATATAAAAGTAAATTATGTATAAAATACCGTCCTAGCACAGGATACTTATAATCAAATGTTACCATATTAACCAAATGGGTTAATTCATTGTATACAAGTGGTCTATAGCCTTGGCATTATAGCTGTCAGCATTTACATCTCTATTGCTCCTACTGAGGTTTCCTTAATGGTTTCCTGACAGCTGTTTTCCCCCTTTTTCTTTAGAAGTGAAGATTATCTATAGAACATGGAAAACTAATTGAGGATGCATAATTGATTCACCACTTTTCCATTCCCCAGTTAGAACTTTTCAGGCTCTGTCATTTCCATTTCAATTCTCCTGGAAAAGATTTTTTCCTAAGGCTGCCAGACATGGCATACTGAGCAAGACCAAACATGTCCCCAAATAAATTGTAATAGAGATAATGCTTTGGTTGATGCTATTTTTGACAGACCAGCCTTAAGCTACATGCCATTATTAAAACACAGCCATGACTGAATGAGTGTATCTCGTTTCTTCCAGATAAAGAAGTATTTTGAATTGGAGCCACTGGCAAGAGGGAAGAGATGGATCTTTGAGGGCAGCTCAATAAACAACATGGAGGCTGTGAGGGAGAGCTTCAGTCAGCTCATCAGCCTTTTGGAAGAGAAGGAGCTGCAGAGCGTCAGGATATGATTCAGGACAAGTTCAAAGAAGAAAACCAAAAACAAAAAAAACAAAACAAAACAATTGTCCAGATAGACAAAACAAAGAATTTGTGTATTTGTGGGAGCGTGGTTAATCTCAAGGAGATGCGGGGATGTTTTATTTTTTTTTTACGTCTCCTTCAAAAGATGTTGTTGTTAATCACTGAACAGAAAAGACAGACATTGACCCTTAAACACCAGCCACTAGTCATCGCAAACCTAAGGTCAGGGATCAGATGGTATTTTAAACAGAAAAATGCAGAGTATTTAAGAGATTTTTTTTTGTCGATAGCCAAGTATGTTTCTTAATCTAATCAGTAGGCAATTGAGCACGTGTTGTGTAAACCATCATGTAATGTAAAGCGTCAAGGTACAACAAGCTTTCACTGAGATTTACTACTATGATGACTCTGGAATCTTTTTTGTTGTAAAGCATTGTATGATTTTCCAAATGTTTTAATGTTGTTCTGTTTTTGTCATCTGTTTTATGCATATTGTTGTGTTCATCATTAGTATGAATGTATGTATATAGATATAATATTCTCTTTTCGAAGTTGCTCATATACAGGCGCCTTTGGTTATACTGTTAATTTTGTTGTTCTCAAAGATGACACACTCCTTTACTAGGGAATGCCTGGGCTGTTTCAGGTTTGGTCTGGAATACAAACTCTATCAATCAGTGGCTACAACAGCTGCATTTGACAAGTCCCTGTCCACTAGTCTAATGCCTTCCAACTGTCTATGCGGACCCCTCCCCGTCTGCCACCTCGTTTGCTGGCCCGCCACTTTCTGAGCACCCTAACCCGATGCTTCCCAACAGTATTATCCAAATTACTCTCTGTAAATTTAGATTACTGACTCTCTCCAATGTGTGATATTTTATGTCGCACAGGTGTCTCATAAGACCTCTTAAAAGATCTTCATCAGAGTTGCCCAGACCTGTGGGTCTTCATTTGAGCACAGATATTTTGCACACTGGGCTAATAATAGCTCGAACTATGTCATATTAACGCAAGACATTTGCATGTTGATTCTTATTTTTCTCTACGTTCTGATAAAATATTTGATATACTGTAACCTGGCTTCCTGGTAAGCATTCAGGTTGGCCTCACTTTGATTTTAACGAATACATGTTTGTGTGCGTCAGACTGATTTATCTGGAACGATTTGAGAAAAACACTGGAATTTTTACCAAAACTATAATATATGTGCACTGCTAGAATATATATTGCACATGCCTTGCTTTTCTAATGTTAGTTAGAAGGAAAAAGTCTAATTCTAAACTCTACAACACTACTGCTTTCTTTCATATTGTGTAACAATTATAATAATAATTTTGCATTTTTATTAATAATAATAAAAAAAATTAACTTAAGCTTTAATGCTATTTAAATATTTATTTGGAAATCTTTTCTTCTCATCACCTTCCCACCAAAACTGAGTGAACCCAAATTTCACGGACCTGCATATATAAGAACCCAACCTCCTGATCTACACTACCTCCGCTGCATCGTTTTTTTCTTCCTCTTTCCCTCCCTTTTCAGATTGCCCATGTTGCTTTAATACAATGTGTGTCACACAGGTTGCCCTAGCGACTCTTTGATCCAGTTTTCCGCCCTCCCCTACGTCTGTGGCTGACGCGCCTCTCCAGTCTGCTGCCTGAGAAAGACCTGTGCCCCTTTCCTTCTCTCGCTCTCTCTTTCGGTCTGCTTCCCTTTGGTCACGCCGAAAGCGCCCACCCTCAAAGCGGAGGAGGTGCTTCGAGACAGCCTCAACCTGCTGGAGAGAACACACGAGGGTCCTTCTCTTCCCCGGTGAGGCAC
Organism: Notoglanidium macrostoma; assembly: GCA_030068235.1. Classification (NCBI taxonomy): domain Eukaryota; kingdom Metazoa; phylum Chordata; class Actinopteri; order Siluriformes; family Auchenoglanididae; genus Notoglanidium; species Notoglanidium macrostoma. The sequence goes on from JAQQZR010000014.1 coordinate 10,623,558, forward strand.
AGTGTGACCATGTAAACAGGCTCGTGAGACCCTTACACCGTCTTTTATGTTCACCAAACTTAAAAGACTGCTAATTTACTTTCTTTAACGTTATGGATTGTAGCTACATCTACAGATTTCATAAAAAAAAAAAAAATGGTGGGGGAAAGAATCAGCATTTATTGATACTTATATGTCCATGTATACTGGAAATCATTGCAGCAGGGATGATACAGTGGCAAAATAGTTACAACTGGCTTAAAAACATTAAAGAACTAATATAACACCAAACCCACCAGTGTTACATCGATAGCAGTATATTTACAATTTCAGCTTGTAGAGGTCACACACATTTTATGTAAAATCTAACTTAATAACGTACATGGAATTTTAGGGCGAAATAATATGTAAAATATCATCCACACTGAGGAGCATCATTAAAACACCCTTCATGATGAGCACCACTTGCTTTAACTGTATTTGCATTTCATTTTATCGCTGGCACCAGCTTTGTCTAGACAGAACTTATTTTTAGAAGTCACTTTGCATTTGAATTCAGCAGCACCAGCGCAGTGATTTTTCTCTCATTAGGACCTTTGGAAATAAGGGATAGGCATTTCGCTTTGATGCCAATTTAAAGACTTGGGCTCTTTTCCCAGTTGTGTTTACCCAAAGGCAAGGTTGCCCCCTCCCAAATGTGCCTATCTGAAATGGTAATGTATGACTCTTGAGGGAATCTTTCTTTGTTTACAAGAAAAACAAAAATGGCCTTTTTGAAGAAATAGTGGATGTTTTTGCTCTCCCTCCTTCCATCAGTGCTATAATCCCCAGCTTTCACAACCTGTTGATGGGACTCACCCCTGTGGAAATGCAACAGATGTTTCCCTGACATCCATCTGGTCCTTGTGATCCTTTCGCTTCCTTTTTTGTGCGAGATCCTGTTTTTTTCCATCTTTTTTTGCTTACAGTTTCCTAAGATGCCTCGCATTTTCTGAGTTTCTGATCCTTTATACAGTGAGTGTTCTTCGAATCACAGGATTAAAAATAAACAATCAAGACCTTCTCACCCGAGGTGATCTTGACAAGATGTTTTAGAACAAAAGCCAACCAGTAAGCCCTTGTTTGTGTTCACATATTTTTGTTGTGATGCACGGGGGTGTATTTACATGTGACCACGGTTCATTTAAAACCGTTTTCCTAAGCATGCCAGGGTTCCTCAGCATGGCACCCCCCTCCGGGTAAACCAAACAACATTTGGGAGGTATCTGCTGCAGGGGGAAGCAATGTAAACTTTAAACACCAACGAATTAAACTGTAGGTGACACAGTGATAACTTTAGCTGTTTACAGCATCTACATTATGGCTCTAATACATACCGCAACACCTTATGCCCTTTGTACAGTGAAGCCTATAATACATGACAGTGCGTCATCCTAGCTAATCATGATTGTAAAATGGTAACATATACAAGCTGGATGATATAAATCACAGAAATTGACAGTTGATTCTGTAAGTAGCATATCTTAATCAAGATTCAGTTTCACAGTGCATCAGCACCATGTCAAAGCTAAATTAACTGACAAAATGTGTGAAACAGTTTTGAGTTAAAACATGAGTTAAAACATTCTAACATCTATGTAGAAAACAATATATAATTAAGAAAATTGCCAGGAATTTAATATTTTCTGCAAATGTATAATTCCACCATGTTATCAAGCATCTTCATGCAACCGTTTGCAGAAGTTTTTGTCTAATTTTGTGACTGTTTGTAGATTTTCAATGTCTCTTCCTGTCCCTATTTTCCCCTCAAAATGCAACATGATGATGGAGACGTGCATCCCAGGTGGCCTCCTCATCAAAACACAAGAGATTTGACTTCTTATTTCGAGCAAACATCACTCACTCTCTTTGTTTGCCAAAGGAAAATATGTGGCAGGCATTTGTCCCGAGAGAACTGATCTTCCCACGTCACCTACCAAAAACTGGTCTTTGCCTCCTGCCGTCACAGAAAGCTATCACTCAAGAGGGTGAGAGGTCTGTAGAAAAGACTGTCCAGTAATGGTTACTGCCATTGTATATCACCAACGCATAGTGAAAGATACTCAAATGCTCATCAGCTCTAGACTGATGTCCAGACAAGGTGGAGAATGTTGTATGAGACTTCCAGTGTCATACTTTCCAAAAGTGGTTCAAGTGTTTTAATCAGCACACAGAGTTAATGTTTGGACTGTATTGTTTCCTTCTAAAACAATGTGTGACTTCTATCGACTTTGTTTCGTGCACATATTTTACACCTTCCATTCTTCTTCCTAACATGTCTGTTTAATTGAGTAGTAATAATAGTTTATGTGAAGTGAACTGTTGAAAATATCTGATAAACTGCCTCAGTGTTTTATGAAGCTAAAGTTTTCAGAAGTACTGACTGTATTACAATAGTAACAATTTTATTTTTATTATTTAAATAGCACCTTTCAAATATTTAAAACGGAGCTCAATGTGAAAGTGTGAAATATGATCGCAAAGAAACAAACAAAAAAAATGCTATTTAAGTAGTATACTACTCAAATACTATAATAAACCATAACAAAGAGTTTAAATATATAAAGATGTAAAAAAGGCAGTCATATTAAAATAGTGAAATAGGCAATGATGTCACAAATAATAGCAGTAACACCAAGAAGTAAAAAATCAGCAATACAAAACAATATAAAACTTTAAAGCATATAATTAAAAGTGTGTAAAAGTACAATAATTAAATAATATAAAAGTAACATACCAGTGAATGTAAAGAAAAAAAGTTAGCTAAATGCTAAAGTAATAAATTATGCCAACAAAAGTAATATAGACTATTACATAATATAAAAAAAATATTATTATTTTTTATGTTAATAGACTATTCTCCAAGGATATCTGTATAATGTAAATAAACATACAATCCATTATCATGGTTTTCAAAATACACTCTAACACTTCCACAAACTTTAAAAGTACTGAAGCTTATTATTTGTTTGTTCAATTTTTCTAGCTTTTTGAAACAATGTACATAAACCAAATTGTTGCATTTTCACTTAAAAAAAAGAAAAAGAAAAATCTTCTTAAAGCATTGGAGTACATTGAAATAATGGTTGATAATTCATCATCTCTAACAGTACGGTATACTACTGTTGGTATAATTACTCAGAGTGTCAGTATTGCCTTGTAGTGATATACAGTATTTTCACATCTTCAGAATAAAGTAGAATAATGTGAAAAAGTTTTAAGCACACTACATTTTCTCAATTCATATTTTTTCTTAGATGCCTTAGATTTTATGCTTTCTACATATACAGTATGTCTGTAGAAAAGAGCAAATTTGAGATTTCCACATATTTAGTACCATTTTTAGGTAAGATATTAAAGAATAAACACTTCATGAAGGCAGAGATTAACATAAAGGAGAGCCCGTATTTGCAGCAGATTCTGTAAAATGTTTGAAATCTTATCAGATGAAGTCCTTGTAAAACAGCATTACAGTGTAAGAGAATTTATGCAGTTTTGGTGGTCAAAGCACAAGTGTACAAGTGAATACATCTACCACTTCCTGAATCTGTTCTACATGAATATTTCGACAGTTTGACACAAATGGTATTTGATTTGCCAAATTTTTGCCCACATTATATTTAAATAATCAATTTGCTAAGATAAATTGTAACCATTATTCAGAATTATCTCAAATTAGGTTTAGAATATAATTTCAAAAGTGTAGTGGACAGCGCCCTGGTTCTGAAATTGTACATTGTTTTAGCAAATACTCCTGAATTATTTGGAATTTGTGTTTCGGCCAAGCTTAATCACTTTCTAATTTGAACATGGGTTACTCTGACTTCTTTGCGCTACTTTCACCAATTTTCTCAAAGTACTTCATAAATATAACACTACGAGCAACTAAATTATGTAATAACTACTCCATGTATACTCCATGTATGTGTACTCCAAATCAAAAAAAAAAAAAAAAAATCAAAAGAACATTAAACTTAAATGTAATGTAAAGTTATTAAAATGGCAGTGAACCAATTTGCATTGATTTAAACTAACTTAGGATATAAGCTAAGAGTTTTTCGAAAACATTGACTTATGTTTGAATTTTGTCCATTTATATATATATAATGAAAGCAATTCAGTAAAAAATATATTGTTGATTATATTGAAAATACCACAAGTGTTATATAAAAAGCATATGCTTAAAGGTTACAATATACTAAATACTATTACTAGATACTATATACTAAAATCTTTCCCTGAATATTAAGCAAGAGATTAAGACGCGCTATTTCCCAAGTAGAGCATCGAACAAAGTGAATGGCGACAGAAAATGTGGACTGTAATACAGGACACTTAATTAATCAGCTGTAATAGTGTTGTAAATATTTGATTACCCTCCTAAAATTGTTCTTTTGAGGTCTGCTAGGGCTCTGTTCCAAGATCTGTAGGTGGATTATTTCATTAAATCCAAACAGTTTATACCAGAACGCAGCTTCGCTTACAACACTGTGTGGGGAGCTTGTTGCTCACGAATACAAACGCAGCAGATGGTAGAGAAAAAAGTAACTTTTTCATCTTCACTGTCTGGTAAACACTGAAAGTCTCTGAGGACAGAAAACACCTGCACCTTTGTTGTAAAAAAAAAAAACCCAACTTCTCAGACCCCATCAAACCAAAACGGTTTCATCTAAACTTGTAATGAATTGAAGTGATTCATCCAGAAAAGCATCTTCATTAGGAATATTACGAAAAAGACAAATGAAGTGATAGACATCCTCACAAATATGACTTGAGTGTAGATTATATGAAATTCTTTGCAGAGAGTTGTTTTTTTTATTTCTGGGAAGAGCAGAGGTACAGCATGGTTTACTAATTTACTATCTCAGACATGAGACAACTGTGGCTAGAGAACAGACTTAGTGTGATGGACAGGAAAGGGGTTTAATGGGATGAGGATTAAGGTTAAACCTCACAAAGGTCAAACCAGGAAGCAGTTCACATTCACATTTTGGTGGAACGTGCTACAGAGTGCCTAATTGCAAAAGCTTGTTTTGTTGATCATTACTGCATTTTGGCTGTGACTTTAATTTTCATACTGTTATTGCAATTTACTAGTCAGATAAAAAAAAAAAAGAAGAAACATCACAGGCTCAAATATATAAATTAACAATATATTTTAGTGATAATTTAACCTCATCTGCAACATTTGAAGCAGTTACTGTGCTCTGTGGGAAAATTAAATCGTCAGGGTTGTGATGGATCCTGGGAACACTGGGCATAAAATGAGAATACACCCTGGATTGGATGCTAGATGCTAGATGCACTCATTCACACTGGAGCAAATTCTAATAGTTGCCAATTCACCCACTGGTTTGGTTTTGGGAGGTGGAATGAAATCAGAGAACCCCAAGGAAACTCACACAGACACAGGGAGAACATGCAGACAGTGACCCGATCTCAGGATAGAACCTGGACCCAGGAGTTGTGAGGCAGCAACACTACCTGCTGCACCAATTTGGACCCATGGCATTGGCAGAAAGTTTGGTCACATGCTCAAGCATCTTCATGCAACTGGCCATTTGCGATTGCTTTGTAGATCTATTGCTTTTAATCAATGTATGATGTGACAAATGAAAGCAAATCTGAAAGAACTGAAGCCACATGGGTAATATTGGTCAACTAAAAAGGACCTCACACAAATCTAGCAGCTCAAGCCAAAGACAAAGTAGAAACATAACAATATAGGATAATATTAGATTAGTTTCATGAGTCTATGTGTGAGATGAAGGTTATTTTATAATTTTCTTATTTCCAGTGTTCCAGACATGTGCATTGGAAAAAAATGTGACCGTTGCTAAAACACAGCCTCACAATTCTAATTTCAAAGCCACCTAATCAGATACAGTATAGAGTCATTATTTTCTGCTTATTCCAGTTCGTTGTTGCGGATTTACCGCAGTAAGTCAGAGAGCCTGGCGGACAAATGCTGGGAATAATTTAGCTTCACAGAGCAGCAAATCGCCTGCTAAACCCTGCGTGCACCAAAACCCAACAATTTCTGTTTAAAACGGATTGTGGAAACCTCTGTTTACATTATGGTTCCTGTGCTCCAGTTTTGTCTTAAAATAGCCATTAATAGAATGATTATTCTTGAATGATTATTCATGATTATTTAACCAATTTTTGTTGTTCTGAGATATTTGTGCGTAATGATAACAATTACAGTGAGGATTTATCTTTTTAGCTCACAGTGGCACCAACAAAAACTGGTTCAGGAAAAACACGACATAAAATTTCGCTCTATCGATTTTATTTTTTAAGAAAGTGCAAAGATTATTCATTATTACTCATGCAGATTAACATATAATGCAGTTTGCAATTTCAGTGGGTTAGCTCATTGAATCTGAAGCAGTGCTATAATATTGTTTTTTGTTTGTTTTAGGAATCCCTCTAAAGGATCTCACAAATAAGTTAATGACTACATGAGCAGGCCACAAGATCTTCAAGCACATCTTCAAGACTGTTCCACACACGCAAGATTAAGTAGCAAACGTGACATCCAAGACCAATCGGGCCACCCAGGAGAATGGCGACCAGTGGAAAGGCTGTCAGAGCCCCCCTTTACACCATTAATCTTCAATCCTCTCCCGTGCTGCCAACTCGCATCTCCTTCAAAATGCAACACAGGGAAGAGGGGGGAGAGAGAGCGACAGAGCGCGAGAGAGAGGGGAAGCAATCCTGTTTTTCTCCTTTCGCACACCCATAGATTAACTCTTTAAGGGATAATGGGTTACCAACTGGTTGCTTTGTTTCAGTGTGGTGGTGCAGAAATTCAGAATTTGACATAAGAAAAAGATTAAAGACTTTTTTGTCTGAAATATCCTGGTTCTTGGAAACTTCACTTATTTTTAACTTGAATGACTGAAATTCATTGCAGTTACAGCTTGTATATAGGCTGTTTCAAGCTTTAGCATATTATTTTAAATAGAAAATAGATATTTATAACAAACAAAAACCACTAAAACTAATAACTAGTCTCTTCACATATTATATAATTTTATATGAATGAATTAGATACACCAACTCAATTCTATAACTATAACAATAACTATTATTGTTATTGAATTTTATAAAAAGTTTATTTTCTCCTATTTATGCGTGTTGGAAATCAAACAAAAATGCATTTTCATCCAAGAGACTGAGAGACTAGTCAATTACACCCTCACTTCCTCTCTGGGTAAGTGTTGATGAATGAGGTCTCATTAAAGCTAAATTGAGATTCCGGCAACTGAAGTGCAGGGAAGTCCTTTAGACCCTTCAGCTCTTTCACTGATCAATAGAAACTTTGATCTCATCCTCCAGCGCTTTTAGGGGCCAGACACATACAACCTTATTCCAATGAATGGTAAAATGGAGGAGGAAGAATCCCGGGGACTGATAAATAGCGGAAAATGAGTGTGTTATGACATGGCATGCCTTCAGTCCCATGGGGGGGCTTTCTTGCTTCGCTCCATCCCTGAGAACCAAGAAGGAAACCGGCCATCTAAAAGTGAACCCTTTGAAGAGACTGGGACTCAGATTAAGTGGCATGCCTTGGATGCTTTCTTCTGTTTTTTGCTTTGCAAGGACCCCCTTTTTTTCCTGTTTAGGGGGTAAGGGGAACCATATATTTGTCAAGCTAAGGCGCCACACCAATAATAGCAGTTTGACACATCATGGACTTATGAATCTTATGAAATATGCATTAGACTGAATTTGGCTTTTTTTGTTTTTTGTCTTTTTTTGAAACAGGCCATTTTTTAATGATCTGCCTATATTAATTAATTTCTACACTAATACACTTTGTGTATTAGAAGTGACAGAAACTGATAAACTTAAGTACAAATTGTCTCAATTTTTTACAAAACTACACTACAAAACATTTGACGGACTTAATAACAAATCATTTTTCAAATGATTAAGAATCCCAGTTAAATAGCTGTATGAATAAAATGGTATATGTGTGTCATAAAAAAGGAAATATTTCTGAGTAATTGTTTTATTATTGTTTAGGGAGAGGTCATGTTTGTGTACATTTCCTGTAAAGCTTTTAAAAATTGTTAACCCATTTGTTACCCTTAAATTCTAGGCCTGAGGATCATAAACATGTTGCAGCCACAGACTTATTTAACTGCAATATACATTGCGCAGATCCCCTTCGAACATAATCCAACTATTCAAATATTAGGAACATCATTTTAATGTTTACAATAATACTTTTTGCAGTTTAATGAAGCTTATAATTCCTGAACTTGTCACCAGCAGTGTATAAAGTTGACATTTAGAGCCTGTTTGTTTCATTGCTACTGAGGTCTGAATTTAACTCATTTAATTTAAGTGACCAGGCGAATAATGATAAGAATTCAATAATAAATCCAACCTTGAAAATAATGGGTTGTGATTTCCTGCACTGTAACAAAGTACATAAAAATCACGGACCCCACTTTAAGAACAACTGTTGTAGGACTCACTGTGGTCTGTACCAGGGGTTCAAGGTGTTTATATACACTCATTGTTCTTTGCTAGTATTGGCTACTTATGTTTTATTTTAAGGGACCTGCACTTTCTAAATTACATTTCCATGAAAAACCCACATTTTTACCACTTATATTTCCATTCAAATTTTCCAAGTACTTGTTACCAAACATTTCAAACATCATGATGCAAATATTTGTTCTAATGCCAGTCCAATCAGCCCTGCTTCAGTGCATTTGAACTGTATTCATTCACTACATTTAAACAGTCATATTCAACCATTGCCATCATTTTTGCACAAGGAAAATTTGCCCATTCGTCCCACTTAGATTAACTAAATGATTATTAATTATTATTAACTAAATAAAGATTAACATGTGAGTGATATTACTGAATTGGAAAAAAAAGGTCTAACAATATTTTTAATAATACAAAATGATTTACCTTGTTCTTCTAAATACTTTTATTAACTTTTTAACTTGTACTCAACCATAATAGTTGATCAGCTACTTCCCACTTTAACTGAATAAGATTTGTTCCATCCCTGATCCATACATTTTTGAGACAATGATCATTGATCTGAAATATATGAATATTAAATGGAATTAAAAAAAAAAAAAAAAAAAAAAGTTAGCCAATCATTTCTATACATTCAGAAATATGTATGTAAAGAAAACCTAAAAAAACACATTTAAAAAAAAATCTATGAGGTGCTCTTCATAGCAACCTATGTGCATATTTCAGGTAACTAACATGAAACATTAATAAACATATCTCCAGCACTTAGAAAACAGCATTTCTGCCTGTTCCTGATCACTATAATAACCCTTGAAATATTTTTGTAAATCCATTGAAAATCCTGTACTTGAAACATTCTTTTTAATGACTTACTTAGTAGACTTTGTTAGTGCCCCACAAACTTGCTACCTGAACACATTCACCCATATGATGTATTTGCCAGATCCTGCTAAAAATAAAACTAAAAACCTCAACCATGTTACTTTTAATCCTGATACGTATTTATGAGTAAAATGTAAACATTGTTCCTGAGATGGGTTAACACAATGTTGGAATTGATATTTTCTTAGTTTCAATTTCTAAATAAAAAAAATAATAATAATTAGTAACTTTTTTTTATTTTTATTACAAGTGCCAAATGACACCTCAGTTGTGAAATCACCCTTACATCAAATAAGGGTTTGTTTTCTGAACATTTATTTAATCTAGTCTGTGTGTTTGGACTTGACTAAAGGATTTGTTACAGACGTATTGCCATCAGTATAAAATGTTGTGCACAGCTGGATTGACTTTTAACTTTTAAGCTTTGTTTGAGACACACGACTAAATGCAGGGGTAGAAAAATAACTGAGAAAGTATACATAATTGTAAGTATAGATAAAGTGTCAAAACCTTACTCAACTGAAAGTGGAAGAATCCAGCCAAAAATGTACCTAAGTGAAAGCTCTGATAGCCTTTCCACTGGTTTCCATGCTGCTTTTAAATATACTTAAGTACTAAAAGAAATAAAGAGTTAAAGTTTTATCTGATAAAATGAAGCATTGTCATGTTTTCATGTGAAAACTAACTCGTTTTACTCATCAAAACCATTATAAGCAACAAAACATCATTTGCCTGAACACATCATTCAATCTCTGTAAGTGCACTGGTCACATATATGACTAAGTTATGTAATTAGCAAATAAATTAATATGAAATAAAAGATCATGTAAATAACTAATAATTACTGTTAGCTACAATTTGGCTTACTGTCTAGCCAGTTATGTTAACATCTGGAGTTTATGTTAGTCTAACCTTGCATTAGCAGCTCAAAACAAGCTTAATTAGTAACATTTAGATAGTTAAGTTTAGAAAATTAGTAAAATATACCACACCACACCATATGCTTTTTCAAATTACATGATGTTCATGCCTTCTAGGGAGGCAAAGCAGACCTCTCGTCTTCTGCAAGTCTTTGAGTACTTCATGATATTGAAACGTTTCACTGAAGTAGGGCCAGGAATGCTCAACCTCAAGTTCCGCACCGCAGTGCAGTGGCTTATACATCATCAAATGCTCACGGATAGCTATAGCGCTAACTACATTGTGTAACATGACAAGATAAGACCAGAGGATGAATTGAGTTTTGATTCTACGTTGATGAACTTGAAACTGATAAATGAAACGTGTAGGAGTCCTTTCGACTGATGTATAGTGTGCAATCATTGACTGGATGACATCAGACTACATGATATTTTTGTCTTTCACAATGATCGCCATGCCAGATTAGGCAATCATAGTGTCATAAATTCGTGCTGTGTCTTGGTTAGGAGTCTGGCAACACTACAAGTTTGACCCCGACCAATACTTGTGTGTCGTCAGGGAGGAGGGTCAAGAAATTGTCAATCATGGCTAAACAAGGAATATCAAGCATCACATTGCAGAAAATGCAATCAATTCTGACATGCTAGACTTTTTGTCAGGTTGCTGTGGGGTTTCCCAGACACAACATTCTGGGAATTGTTCTTTGATTACCTCAAACTAGACCAGTTCGTCAATCCCAGCATTCATATTTGGACCCGACACTGGAAATTTGTCAGCCACAAAAAAATCTTGCTGAATTCGTGTAGTCTGATCCTGGCTTAAGAGTACGAGTATACAATTTCATGAAAGGTATAAATGCACAAAATAATACATAATAGCAAAGTATAATTACAAATGTATTTTCCATTGATGAAATTTGGTCTTTAAATAGCCTACATTACACATTAGACAGCTCTAGAGCATTTAAAATTTTCTTTGCTCTAACACACCATTCATTAAGCAATTTAATGGCGCATACACGCGCATACACACACACACACACAAGTGTACACTCCTTTACCTAAACCTTTAAATAAAACTCTGCACATTTTGCATCTCATATTATATTTGGATTAGCGCTGCTCTGTCTTGTTTTGTCTTGTCTTATGTCTGCACTGTTTGCATATTTGCACACTTTGCACTTTATGTTGTTTT
>JAQQZR010000014.1:10638282-10665778 GCA_030068235.1 Notoglanidium macrostoma
TTTTTGTTTACCACATAATTCAGTATATGCCGTACGTGTTGCTTCATAGTTTTGATGTATTCAGTAATGTTTTACAATGTAGAAAGCAAACAAAATAAAGAAAGAAAAACCTATGAAAAAGAGTAGGTGTGTCCAAACTTTCGACTGGTAGTGTATATTAGGGAAATTTCAAATTTTTTCAACCTCACTTTTTTTTTAATCCAGGTCGTGTGTGCTTGCACATTAAACAATGCATTTCATATTAAAGGCAAGATTTTAAAGTAAATGCCGATTCGAGTTTTCAGGTTAATGCTATTCCATTCCATTGTGTGTGTGGGATAAAATGGCAGAAGTGCACTTCGTATTTATATACGAGCTAAGGACCTCGTAGCTGCCTTATTAAACCAAATAATGGAAGCTTGCATGTTTCCACTGCGAGCGAGAGCCGGCTCTGCCAGGAGAGATGTGAGAAAGGTCACCGAGGCTTTCCCTGGCATTAGCTTCTGTTCGTGACAAACCGGCTACCACACGTTTTTCTCATGCTGCTGCTCTCAGGAGACTCTCGCTCCAGAACGCTCCGCTGGTAACTGTGGGTCGGTGAGCTGACATAAAGTGTCGTCTGTTGCTAACTGGCTAATGGGAGCGTGCCAGAAACCCAGCAGACAGAAGTAATAGGAAAGCTTCAGCATGCGCTTCCCTCTCCCTATTCTGCCGCAGCATTGTGGTCGCCTTTGTTTACTTTAGTGATTATTTTTCATTTCAGTCTCATTTTCCCCCCTCAAACTTCCTGTCTTGCAGGTCAGTTAGCACATCAGGATGTCTGGCGCAGAAACAAGGGCAAGAGTCGCAGCTCATCACAGTGGATGAGAAACTGGTAAGAACGAACACGCCGGGTTTGTTGTTAATGATTTGTTGACGGGGAGCGGATTCAGCTCGGGTTGCGTTTTGTGTCAAGTTTATTTAAAACATGTGTGTATAGGCAAGACACTACAGGTCGAAACGGCAATTTTGGTTGCGGCAGTTATGTCAAAATAGCAAGCTCAAAACTCGGCGGAAAATGTAACTGTTTCCGGGCCTTCGTGTTCACCGTGTTATCTTAAAAACAAAGCAGCTTTGATGGTGTTAAGCTCCGCCCCACTGGTACAGTCGTGTCCTGTATGTGAAAAGCTCGGTTCCTGCTCTGGGTGTCATGTGACGTATGGCAAACCTGTCAGCTGTCTTGGCACACATTATGACACACACGTACTGGAGTGGAAAAACATTAACCACAATTTTTGTATTATTTATGCTTTTTTTTTCTTCTTCTATAATCAGAACCAAAAATCTCACTTTTTAGTGAAGAGATTTTTACAAGTTTATATACATAATTAGAAAATGAAGCATTTTTCAATAATAAAATTTTTTTCCAAACAATAAAAGGAACTATTTTCCAAAATCCGTTCCGTTCCAGCTTTTCTATCGAGTGTCTCTTCACAGGAGACAAGTCTAACATCACCCAAAGACTCACAAATGCATATTTTTGAAAAAGTTCCAATTAAAAAAAAGCCTGTAGTGTCTTGCCTTAACGCCTCCATCCACGTTTTTGATAGAAACATTTTTGTTGGTTCTTCTGTAAAATTTCCAAACCAGAGTGATTTCTTTAAAAAAACAAACAAAAAAAAGATATAAAGAATTTTGCCGTGTAAAGCGGCCGGCTCAGCATTCCCAGAATCCTCTGCTCCAAGCCGTGAGTCGCCATTTTTGATTCCATCAATATTTCAAAAACTAGGTCATAGATCTTAAATTGTACTGTAAAATGTAACATTTTGTCAAAGTGTCCATTTTTGACTGATCCATTCCCTTTTTGTATGTTTAGTCCGTATGTGACGGACCTGACCCGTGAATGATGAGGCATATTTTGTTCAAAGGTGACACGTGAGTGAAGGAGATGGGTTTGGAAGGGATCACGAACAGTGTATTTGCGGAGGTTTTGATGCGCAGAGAGCTGACGGGTATTGGTCACGTGCTTTCGAACCGAAAACACATTCTGGGAATGGTGAGCCGGGTCCTTTAAGAAAAACACTCTCTCAGATAATTCAAATTTTATTCACCTGGAAATCCCTTTTTTTTTTAATTAAACATTCTGAAAATGAAGCTTATGTTTTATATCGATTGATGTAAAAACAGTGAAATGGGGGGAAAACAGCCCAAACCTCAGTTAGGTCCTGGTTCAGAATCTGTCTTTCTGACTAAGTAAAGCTTCCTGTGGCTTATTAAGCACGTCCGCATGCCTTTAGTAAATGGGGAAATGCTACAAATGTTCACTCATAAAGCTTTTACAACAAAATGGTGGGATGAAGTCATGATGTTTAAGAAGCACAGCTCACCTGGCCTCACCTTTATCACGAGACATGCAAGTTCTTGCCTGGTTTAATAGTTCTGTCTATTCTTATTATTTTTCCTCTATGATATTTGTCTACCCTTTTATCACGGTTTATGTCTGAGTGGTGTATTAGACACAATTACTGCATGTTTAAAGGTAAATAAACTTTACTCTTCTTTAGAATTGCTGTCAATGTTTTAAAATACCTGCACTCACTTTTTTTTCTTTTTTTTTTTTTTTTTTTCCCTCCCCGGACTGTGAGTCAACCGAAAAACGATATTAAATTAAGTAAAAAAAAATTTTTTAAATGAGAGGAATCCACAATTGCCTTCAGTGAGAATTATTAAATGAAGACGGAAAAGATTTCTTAGAATCTTTTCGAAAAAATTTTAAATTCCAGCAACACAATCTTGCCGAATTTTGAATGAATAAAAGATACCTGTATTTCTGTAAAGTTTTTTTCTTGAAAGTGACTAACTCGCAGGAAAGTGTACAGAACCATTACTGAGCAGTCTTACTGAATTTGCCTTACTGAGTAAAATCACCCTGCGGTAGTGGGTATTTGGGTGTTTGCGTGGGTGCATATTGTGTCTGTTATCATGCCTGAGGCTGCCAGGATGAGGGCTCGCACTTGAAGCTTGGGGCCACTCCGATTTAAAGCCGATTAAGGGTTCCCGAAAAGAATGGAGTGAAAAGAGAAAGCGGGAGGGGGGGGATAGACGAGACAGACAGTAGCGGCTTCGTCTGGTAGGAAAAGGCCGCCTTTTTCCTGTTGGCCACTGAGCTTTCATGCTTATTGTACCAACGATGGGGTGAATAAAGTTGGTCTCAGACGTGGGCATGCGGACGTTTCCTGACGCGCCTAAAAACATCAGAAAGGATTAACAGCCGTGGCACTGATTAAATAATGCAACCTGAAAAAAAAAAATCCGTATGGTTATAATGATGCTGGAATACGTTGCAATGCATGAACTCTATTCCTGGAAGAAACTGTTATATGATTTAAATCGTGTACATAACTGTAGCTGGGATTACATGGCACCATTACTGACTGTTCAAGGTTTCATGTTTGCCACTGCAGAATGTTTCATTTACCCCAGATCCTGAATGAAAAGGATTGTGTCGTGAGTTACGCATCATTGATCATTGGCCAGCTATGAAAAAGTTGATTAAACAGAGGAAGTGCGTGTATTTGTACTTTGATGACAATCTCTGTAAGAGTGAAGGGTTGCAGTATTCTGTAGTTCTTTAGTATGCCTCATTACATTTTGATGATCCAGTTCAGTGTAACTGATGATATACATTCTGTGCCTTTTCTTAGACGTAGGAGTGGCAAAAATATATCACAATATGTAAAGATATTCATGATGCACTGTATATCATAACTTATACTTTTGTTGAGGTTTTAATTTTTTTATCAACAATAGCCACATAGGTTCAGATATTTTATTTATAAGCATTTTTTATAAGTATATATAGAGATAGATATAAAGAAAAAAAGCATTTTCATGAAAAAGGTTCTTTCAAAAAATAATTTCAGTCAGTTACAGCGTGGACTATAAAAGTACGGAAAAGCTGCTGATTATGACAATGAGTGTATTATTAAAGGACTAAATGACCACTGAGCATGCTGTCATTGGAAATTAAGCAGCGTTGGTGTATTGAAGTGTTGAGTTACTCACTTCCAAAAATGCTAAACAAATTTTCTCCTCACAGAAAACGCCATCTCGCTAACAATTTCACGCACAAATCGGTTTGTGTGGCGTGTCCACTATTTAGGTCCTTGTTTAAGGTTGAAGTAATTACTGTTCGTATGTTCGTAAGAGTGCATTGGGATTTGTCTTCCTGTCAGAGCTGCTGGAAAAGAAAATCAATCAACACCTTCTGGCCAATCAGAATCAAGAAGCGTTGCGGTTTCCCTTTCGTCGTATTTCCATGGCCTCAAGAGCTCATAAACCGCTTTATCAACATCTTTTATCAACCTGACCAGCTATCAGCAGCCTTTTCAAAGAAATGTAATTAGACTCCACGTCCTTGTCTGACCAAAGATATGAAAGTGGAATTTCACAACGGAACGAAATGTGCAAAGCCAGTGCCATGCGCGCATGTGAAAGTGCTTGCATATGGAGCGCCTTGCGAGCACTCGAAACGTGTGGCATATCAAATGATGGCAATTAAAGGCCTGCGTGATTGTGGCTGAGTCCTGGCACTCTCTCGCTCTGGTGCCTGCGCCGGCTTGCCATTGTTCATAATTACTGTTTGATTAAGCATGCTGAGCTGCGAGACAAACCGCATGGCTGGCCACCGATACACAGCTTTACACGGAATGTCTGATCAGTTAACAATATGCAGCTAACATCTCAAAGTGAGTTTCGTCACATGCTTTCTGTCTGAGAAAGTAGATTTCTGTCCAGCTGTAAAATTAAAAGCAAAAAAGGCCCTGTGTCTTTTGACTGGAAGTGACGGTTTGCTCAGAAAATATGATATTTAACAGGGGTTTAAGGTACAAACACAACACTGGGCTTCAAACGTAGTTGCGTTCGAGCAATATAAGTGTAGAGGAACTTCATAAAGCCCATTCTGAGTGCCTTGTCTTTGGAGTCTTGAGGTGGGAAACATCATATACAGTCATTCCTACACCCATGGCATGGTTCGTCACTTTCTAGCATCAGCAGCATCATTCTCTTTTGCTGATGTAGTGTGCGATTGCCTCAGTATGCCTAAATGGTTATCCTCTCCGTATGTGATCTCAAGCTAAACTAATACAAATATATCGGAAGTGCCAATTTAGAGCTGCGGTTAAACATGTGGCACAATAAAAGATTGTAAATCCGTGTCCTAAACTGAAACCGTGTGTAATTTTTAAAATGAAAGACTGGAAATAAGAGTCGATCTTTTATTACATTCAGGATTAAAAAAAAAAAAAAAGAAGCTTAATAAACTCGGCTTAATAAATTCTTCTTTAGCAAGCTAAACCTAAACCTGACATTGTAACTGTTAACCTTTTGGATAGAAGGCTCATTCTGAGCTCACAAAAACACCACAATTCTTAGTTACAGGTAATATATGCTAATAAAACCCTGCTAATGGATCTCCCTGAATCCTATATAGACTTTGACATTGGACTAAGTGTAACATGGGCCGTTAGCTAAAATGGTTTTGAGTGAATACGTTCCATCTTCCAGCTTGTTAGTAATCTGGGGTCAGAGTGTCCCCCGAGCAGAGAGGGTCCAACAGCGGTTGCTTGAACCCGGAACGTTCTGAACCACTGAACCGCTACTTCCTCATGAGTGACGTCGGCGCAAAGAGACGCCGCACAGCAGGTTATGAACTGACCGACCACTTAAATGAGCTCCAAAGTCTTCATTTTACAGCAGTCCGTCTGCGGAAAAGCTGGCTCGTGAGCAAACTCGCTCTCAACACCTTAAACCACCTTTGAAATCTGTAGAGCCTCCAAAACTGAGCATGTATTTCTGACCGAGACAAACAAGGAAGATTTTCTACTGGTTTGTGCCAGCTTTCTGATTGGGATGCAGTGATTGTCCTGTCTGCTTGTCTCATTAACTGAACAATTCCCCTTTGGTGACCGTGCATGTATGCGCGTGCGCGTGTGTGTGTGCGCCAGTCCCCCAGACGAAGTCTGTTTATTAACTCAATGTAGATTTCGTTGTTGCCTTGTGCTCTTCCCTACAGGGCTCGATTCAGCGAGGCAACTTTGAAATCAGAAAGTCGTATTGCGTAACCGTGGAACGTGTTAGGTTTGAACATGGCTTCATATCCGAGGAAAGCGTCGTTTTGCATCAACACGGAGTTGAGGTGAATGCTTCATAATGCGTAAGATTCGTCCACCCCATGGCAGATTTAAAAAGATTCAGGAAGACGTTGTATATTGAACATCTTTATGGTTGTCTTGAGGCACCCAAATTAATGGAACAATCACATGGAGATCTAATATTACTGTATAAGCAAAGATTCCAGAATTTGATGTTGCACAGATGTGTGCGGATTTAACGGCTTCAGCTTGTAGGAATTCTGTCAGCAATGTTGAGAAAATCTAGCCTGTAAAACAGACTACACTGCCCTGTCCTCCCTGCTCTCCCTACACAACACACACACACACACACACACACACACACACACACACTTCTCAAGTGTCTGTTTTGTCTAAGTCGTTCCTCCTACCAGGTGCTCATGCGAACATTTCAAGGCTGGACAACTCGGTCAAAGGATATGGCTTTTTGAAGAGGACGTTACGAGAGGCTTTTTGTGTATTAGCCACTAAATAACATTTTCATTTACTTAGCACTCGAGGGAAAGTAACCGTTAAAGCACGCTTCAGCGCGTCCCGCCGGTGTGTGGCCGAGGAGCGAAACCTGCTTCAGCCGTGCTGCTTCGTACACTCGCTTTTCTACGACCTAGAAATAGCGCAGAAATTTGAATGTTAAATATTGAACTTGATATTTCAGAATTATAAAACCTTTTTATTTCTTCAGATTTTTACGTATATTTATTTAGCCAGGATCTGCTTTGCTCAGGCACAGATTAAATGATGCGACTTTAAATGATGCCGCTGTCGTGCATCTGGAAAGTGTGCAGATACACACATCATGGCTGCAAACGTTTTTTGCGCACACGTTATGCTGTTATATTTATTATATTATTTCTAATTAATTATTGAGTCACTTCTCATTTTTGAGCTTCAAGCTGAACTGTTGGTTTTGATTCAGAAACTATTTTCTAAATCATCACACCTATCACTCGTCAACGTTGCTTCCTGGCGAAAATACTTCTACATCCCATTTCAGTTTCGTCTGTCAGCTACTGAGTTTTCGAAGAAGTGGGTTTTTTTGGGTTTTTTTAAACCTGTTTGCTGGTGAACATGCCTGGAATTGACCATCCACGCCGTCGCATATCCGTCAGCACCACCTTCAGCTGAAAGCTGCAGTGCTCTTGGCGTGTGAGGTCATTTTCATGCTCTTTGCTAAATATTGACGCACACATATGGTACCATTTTGCCACATAATGTCGCCGTGAATGCGTTCTGTTCCAGAAAGTGCAAACCTGCCAGATGGCTTGCGAGTGACACTTAAAAAGGAGCTCTGTTTCAACAAGACACGCCAAGCTTTTTACATGGACGCTGCCTCCAAACAAACAGGTGGCATGTAGCTAATAGCATGCGGAAATGTCTCTTCCCACACACACACACACACACACACACACACACACACACACACACACACACACAGTCTGCCCCACCCAGACTGCTCAGTGTAACGTGAGAATGGATTTGACCCTCAGTGCCAACTGCACCCTCCTTTCACTCACACAAGTAGTACATGTTGTTTGTTTCTATTAGTGACCCCGTACGTCCGATCTGTTATTAGCACAGCCCTCTCACTTCAAAGATGGCCAAGCAGGACGCGTTGCGCAACAGCCGACGCAGACACGACTCGGCTGGTGAGGTTAAGGGTCGGGTTTGGCTTCCTTTTTGGAAGTCTAATGCTCATTGACTTAACAATATATGACCTAGTGGTGAAATCTGTCAACATGTCTGAGAGAGGTCAATCCCCATCCAATAACATCCTGATTGCATGGGTGCTGAAAGCTCACTTTTCAAGTGCGCACACAATGTGTGTGATTGTAAAGGCCTTACTTAATGTTTGATTTTGTGTTTCTCCTCATCTCTTTTGGCTTTTACTTTTTGTGCGCGCGCGCGCGCGTCTCGACACCATTATAAACTTGGTCTCAACGTGATTTCCCAGATTTAAGCAAATCTATGAAATGAACACAGGCCTCAGGGATGTTTACTCTGGTTAAATGAGCGCAGCTTTTTAAAAGACTCGTTTGCACTCTCTTGGACGAGGACCCACCCCTAGATTAATAACAGGAAATGATCCCCCCCAGGTGATGAACAAGGGCAAAGTGAACATGTAATAGTCAGGTATTATTTCCACAGTCTGGCATGGGATAAAACAAATGCTTAAAAACCCACACAGAAGAGTTTCACTTACGTGCCAAGCTCAGTGAGTTAGTGATAATTTATTCACTCCTCATTAGGAGTCTTCTGGTAAATTTCCAATTTCCCTTTTTTTTTTGTTTTTTGTTTTTTGTGCCGACTGTGAAGGGTGTCCATTTTAATTTGAAGTTTGTTTTCCAAAATCGCATACCGTTCAAGGTGAATTTAACATCTGAGATTTTTGTGTGTGTGTGTGTGTGTGTGGGGGGGGGGGGGGGAATCATTCATATGAACGCTGATTAAATTACACCTGGGAAAGGCATGAAAGGTTCCACCTGTATCTGATGGGAATGACTTACTATCTGCGTTCTCATATATTATTTTCGACTCTAGAGCCTGGCTCAGAACTTTGCCTCGGGTCGCCGCCACATGCGCTGCTTTACAAGTCAGATTCCCCCTCCGGCGCACACGGGCCTGCGATTGCCATCAGCGGCGTACAGTCGTGCTGCTGCTTCTGCTGCGTGTGTGGTGCTCCAGAGCACTCGTCTCAAAGGCAGCTGTATAAACTGTACTTCACTAACTTCATGGGCAAGGGAGCTATTTACCTGAGTGTCGGGGACGACTGAAGCTCCTCCGCAGGGGGATTCCCACAGCAACCGAGCGTGTCCAAAACACAAAGCTCTTCTGAACTGCAAAACATATGCTTCACCAAATACCTTCTTGATGAGAGACACGGAGTACCAGGCATTTTTAAGAGCATTATTTAAGACTTACTAAGATTTTTTTGGATGTTGGAAAGTTAACTGCATCTCACTTCAGTACATATTCAGAATGTTAGTCCTTTGGTAAAGGGAATGAATAAAGTTATTGGAAATTCCCAAACTTGTAGCTCCAGCCATGGACAGGAAGCACAATCAACCGTAAGTTTGACAGGAACTTTTTTTTTTTTATTTTTTTTTATTTTATTTTTTTACTTTCAACTTTCTTTCAGGCTTCACATATCTCCGAATAAATGCATGTTAGTGCATCGCATCTTCCCTCCAAAACTCAACGACCTTCTGCGTCACAACTCTGGGAAGATGATGTGCTCCTAGATGCGATATATGTTGTGTTGTTACAGCCCAAATGTGATCAAACTTTGCCAGATAACATAACTAGGAATGCTTTCTGTCCTAAACGTTTCATCAGGGGTTGTTCGGATGCAGACCCTGCAAAGTCTTTCAGTGGATCGATCAGTCGATCAGAGTACTGGAACTTCCTCCAGCAGGATTTATAGCCTTGTCCTACTGGTAACTGTTGTTGCCATGTAGTCATATTAGTTGTTTACCAGGACTTTTTTTAGCCAGATTTTAGTTGAATATTCCTGCTTTACAAGGACGACCTTTAATGTTTGTATAATCCTTTCCCAGAGCATCTTTTCTCATAGTCTAGACGGCCAATAAAAGCTGGGTCTTAAGTCTACCTGACTTCAGGTGCCTTGCTTTTACACATTTCCGTCTGGTTTCCACCCGAGGTAGCTGACGCGCTCGTCTCCTCATCCTTCTCCTGACGGGCTTGCCCCTCGGTCTCGGTGTGAAAGGGCTCTCATGCGCTTTATTCGCTGAGGTGTCAGAAATATAGACACGCTTTTATGTGACGAACACTTTTGCCAGCTTTCCTCCCCCGCTCTTAAGCCTGGCATTCTGTCTGCATACCAGGGATTGTAGGGCCCCGTGAATAGTGTCAAACTTCATAGTTCTCATTTTGCTTCCTGTACATGGCTGGAGAAACGTGCAGCGTTTCCCCCCTTTGTGGTTCCTTTTTTTTCCTTTTTTTTTTTTTTGCACACCGAATTTTTTTGTCCCCTTTTTCTCTTTCCTAAGAAGCACCATATTTAAGCCACCGTCTCCTGCTTTGTGCACGGGCCATTGTGCTCTCGTCTGTTGCGAGGATCACCCTCCTAGTTTTTGTTGCCCTAATGTATGCAGGCATAAAAGTCTAGACTACACTTTTTTTTTTCTTGGTACATTGCAGGGGCAGTGAAGTGTGTTTTTCAATGTGCACCTTCGTCTGAGCACAGATTTGAGCATTGAGAATGGTTGCGTTGTTCTGTACGTCACTCTTCTCGTCTGCAGTTTATGTAAATATAAACGCTGTAGTCTACTGTTACTGCCTACTGTAGTCTGTCCTGTTAATGCCATAGATGTTTAGTCTGTCATGGTAATGCCGTAGATCCTCACAGACCCCTCATGGCAATATTTGGAATGGCATATCATCTGTTTGTCGAATTCTGGATGTTTTTTGCTTTTACTTTTGTCTTTCTCTTGAGAATCATTTTAACATGAACTGTCACAACGGAGGCTTTATGAAAGTGGGTTGTTGGACTGAAATAAATAGGTATTGAGCATCTTTACAAGAATGCACTCTAAACTGTTCCTTATTAATTGGCTCTTTTTTCCATGTGTACTGGTCTGGGCAGAAACTCAATTTGGATCTTTTTTTTTTTTTTGCATGTTTAATTTTATTATCATATCACCATAGACCTAAATGCTCAAAGACGGAAAGATAACGATAAAAAAACACATTTGTTTTTGAAATCAGGCTTCCAAAATACAGTCTACAGAATGACACGATGTAACCTTGGTGCTGAGCCTCACCCCCGTGACCGCGTGCACTGCTACTGTATTTGGCCATCTATTATTCAGTCTGTTTAAATGTTATGCGAAAACTCGCTACACACCAATTTGTGAGCGTGTCATTGTCTACAGTTCATGCCAAAGAGCCGCTTTTACAGTGAACCGAAGGGCAGATGACAAACGCTGATCAAAATTTGATTCTTTGAATTGTAATGGCTATTGAAATGTGTGAAGGAGAACTGAAAGGGAGCTGCTTCTGCGGCTTGCAGCCTTGGGTGGCTACTGGTAGCGCGCGCGCGTGCGTGCGTGCGTGCGTGCGTGTGTGCGTGTGTGTGTGTGTGTGTGTGGCCGACTTCCCAAAGCTCGCCGACTACTTCCTCGAAAACTCTGCTCACGCAGAATCCTGTTTCTCATGAACATGGTCAGGTAAAGGCCGCTTTCAGAACAAAGTATACTCATTACTGATTCATTTCTAATATCGACTCCAAACAAAATGATATATTTTTCCAATCAGTGACATTTTTTTTCCAAGCAGTGAAACCACTAGTATAAAATTGTATTAACTGACCAAAAAATGGTTTTGTTTGTTTATTTTCTTCATGTTCGGAAGGAAGTGTTTTCTTTTTTTTTTTTCCCCATAAATAAATTGAATGAGTCTTGTTTCAGAATATGATGAGCTGTTTTCGCTTGCTAGGAAGTGTTTTTCTCTTCACTCTTCACACCTTAAAACCCAGGTTTCTGGCCTGTGACTGAAAAAAAAACAATATCACAATAGGCTGTCTCGCAGCATTTCAAGTGTGAGAAATTAGCTTGTCTAGACAAAGTGCGCGTCTACATTCAAAAGGAAATATTTGGGCTTTTATGCCCTTTAGGTGTAAGTGTGTGAGGCCTGCCAAGCTCTTTAATGCTGCTGCTTTTTTCCCTAGCCTTCTTGGCTGCCTACCATGAACTCAAAATCACATTTCACCAAACATAGGCTATGGGATATTTTCCCAATCATGTTTACCTTCTAAATAGTGTCAGGACAAATGATGATAACTTTCTCTGTCTCTCTCTCTCTCTCTTTTTATTTATTTTTTTTATTTTTTTCTTAATTCAGGATATCACAGCGGTAACCGGCGTTCCAGAGGAGCACATCAAGACTCGGAATGTGCGCATCTTTGTGCACACTCGCAATGCCATGCAGTCAGGTGTCCAGAACACCAAGAAGTGGAAGATGGATTTTGACACACGTGAGCGATGGGAGAATCCCCTGATGGGCTGGGCCTCTACGTAAGCTCATATCTCACGTTTAAGATCCACCTCAGTCTCCACAAGTTTAGCTTTTTGGGGAAAGAAATGTACTTTTTTAAGGCTTTTTTTTTTTTTTTTTGGTATAATGCATACACACCTTTGGTACCTGTGCATATGGTGAAGTGTGAAAGTTTGCACACCCTTATAACAAACTAAATTGGACAGAGAAAAGAACAAAACATTTTATGTATGCGGTATCATCGATATCTCTTCATTATCACCATGATATCATTACCATCACCATTACCAGCATAAATGGTGCAAGTTAAGATATTTAAAGTCCATTGTGTCGGATTTTGCGGGAATCGACTAGCAGAGCTGGCGTATATCTTCTATAATATACATATGGAGTTCATAAGTATGTGTTCATTAGTGTATAATTACCCGTAACTATGAATTGTATGGAATCTGGAAGGATGCCGGAAGGACGGCACAGAAGAAGAAAGGAAGATGAGGAAGAAGAAGAGATAAGAGGAATCAGTCTTTGCTGGCTCAAGTTTGAGAACCCAGATTTTGATCTTAATTTAGCGTGGAAAAAACAAGGGAGTGTGAATGCAGTACTCGGAAATCCGCTTCGGGCACCTGATGCACGTTCTAATACACACGCGGAAAGGGAGGAGTATTCAACCCTACATAGTGGACTTATCATAGTGATGTAAATATTCTCTAATAACCTGTATGTCCACACTTATGCCTTTATAACCGAGTCCAACTCTTTTCATATGCTCAGAACAGCTTTATATATCTTTATAGTTGTAGCACCAGCTGCATCTTCTTGTCATATAATTTAATAGGGCTAGACGTCATAGAATGCCGCCTTCTAGTCAGCTGTGGAGAATCGTGGCAAAAGTTCCTTGAAATGGTCTTTTTGTGGGTTTTTTTTGTTCTGGATTCTTGCCTAGTATGAACTCGCATTTCAATTGAACTAATTTAAAGTGTAAATTAGAGGTGTCATGCTTGCAAGTGTTTACACTTGACTGTGTGTATATATATATATAAATAATATAATTTTTTATTATATTATCACTTTATTATTATTATATTTATTATTATTATAATATATGGAATAATCTTATTCTCTTTCTTTTTCTTTGGTCATGTTTTTGGGAGTATGTCTTGGGTTTTTTTTTTTTCCCCCATTGAGTTTTTATTATTTATGTTCTTCAGGGGTGACCCTCTGTCCAACATGGTCCTTACATTCAGCACTAAGGAGGATGCTATTGCATTTGCTGAGAAGAATGGTATGCAATTTATTTTTGAAGATTTAAATCCAAAAAAAACCTCCATGTTGCTTTTAACTGTAGCTCTTCCCTCAGACCTCAAACAGTACTGCGCAGATTTGCAGTGCCATAGTGTAAAATTTACGTGGTCACCCCTTCACTGTTCTGTTTGTTTCTGCAGGATGGAGTTATGATATAACGGAGAAGAGAACACCCAAACCGAGAGTGAAGTCATATGGCGCAAACTTCTCCTGGGACAAAAGGACTCGAAGATCCGCCAAATAGACGACGAGTCCGATGGTCTAGATCTGTTCTCATGACCTCGGTGTTTCTGTGACAGATATTGTAACATGTACACTTACAGAAATCTAATAAAGCATCCTGTAGTAATTCAACCTTGTCTTTTTAGTCATGTCTATTAAAATGTATTGGGTGATTTTTCTTCTAGCTTTACAACATGCTTATACATATAACAAATTGGAAAGTCCTCATTTTGACGTAACTGCTGAACCACACTGTACACTGCACAAGTGCTTTTTGAAATAACTGAAACTTGCTAATGTGATTCCCGGGTTCCAAACAATCCCAGAGATTTATTACATCCTTCCTTTTGGTAATTTGAAACATCTTTAAACTTGTACACAGTGTACGCTCAACCCTAGAAGCTTGGCAGTGAGCGGAAGAGACTATCAAATGAATCGCATACAAATTATATGTTGAGCTTAAAGATATGTGACTTTATTAGTATTTTTTTAATAAAGCAATAAAACATTCCTTCACTCATTCATCTTCAGCTGTTGCTTTATTTTGGTCATGGTGGCATTGAGTCCGGAGTCTATCCTGGGATCACCGTGTCTGAGGTGGATCAGACGCCAAGCCGTGACCGGGAACGATACACACACATTCGCAACTAGGGGCAATCGTGCAGCCGCAGGTAGGAGGAAACCAGAGAACCCAGAGGAAACTCATGAGGACCCAGGATATGAACAGGGAACCCTAGAGCTGTGAGGGTGCGAGGCTATCTCAGTTTCAAGTCTTAATTTTTCTTAACCTAGTGCAAAACACTGGTTTCAAAACTATTGGCGTCCCCACAGATAACAACTAGTGACACTTTCCCTGAACAGAATAACACCATCCTGCAAAAGCATCAATGAACCTGTACTGTATTTTACAGTACTTTTATGCAGAATTTTGTCTCTGAACATGTGAATGGTGCTCCTGTCCAAAAATTTACATTTTGGTCTAAGTTTTGTGGGCTCTCAGAAAAGCCTATCACGCAACTCTTCCAAACAGCTGCATGTTATAGTGTCTGATCGTTAATTCCGAAACTACGATCCTGGGCTTTTCTTTGTGTCTTTCAGCAAACCGCTTACTGTGTGTGGGGACGGTATGCTCTTGGACAGGATTGTGCTTAGGATTTTTTACTATTTCTATATTTTTTTCCAACCATTATCTGACAACACTCATTTGTCTCTTTTGAGTTGAAAGCTTCTTGGTTTCCCTCATGGTTATGGATGACCGAAGGATTTAACATGTGTGCAACCTTATATTGGGTCAAAAGCAACAACAGGATTCCTGGAAACTTTATTTAGGCATAGCTTTAGGCATAGCAATCATTTTGCCAGATATTTTAATTACAAAGTTTTCATTAGGGGGATGTAGTGGGTAGCACCGCCGCCGCATAACTCCAGGGTCCCGGCTTCAATCCTGAACTCGGGTTACTGTCCATGTGGAGTCTCTGTGTATATTCTCTGCACACCTGCCCGGTTTCCTCCCGGTTCTCTGGTTTCCTCTCTCCTCCCAAAAACTTGCCAATAACTATTCTAAATTGCCTATAGGTGTGAAGGAATGCATGTATGGTCTTCTACATTGGACAGATGACCAACTGCGATAGGCATTGGACCCAGTGGGACTTACTGAAAGTGAGTTGTCTTGAGAATGATTTTTGTCAGAGAAATGGTTTTAAATATATATAACATTCATTTTATAACTATTATTAAGGGTGCCAATAATTCTGGAGTTGGTGGTAATGCCAGACGCTCATCATCAAACTGGTGAAAGCTATGTCTATGAGTTCTTCAAATGCCATGTTTAATGTTTAAAATCCATCCTAAATTCATATTGCAAGTTAGCAACAGTTTACGGAAGCAAAAATAAATAAATAAAAAGACTGCCTACTCACCAAGATAAAATCACATTCATTTTATTTTTTTATTGTTTCACTCTTCATATCTGTACAAATACCATCAAACTTTGTATATACATATGACATTTACATTAAAAAAATACAAAACTATATATTTATAACTATCTTGTGATGTCAGAAAATAAAAATGTACTTTAAAAATGACAAACGATAAGAAGTGATAATGTTCAATATGTTGGTACTCAGTCCTACATCACATCAGCTCAGACACAGGTGTTACAGAGCAGAACGTTGGCCATGAAATCATAAATGTGTTAGTGGCACTTTTTTTATACAATGAAATATCAGACAACGTTGAATAGCTGAATACATAAAACTAAGACACAACACCGGAATCTGAAAAATCATGACAGACAAATGGGTTTTTAGCTTGAGAATTGGCTCATGAATGAAATGTTACTATTTTTCACTGTAGAACGAAACGTGGAGGAAAATCCATTTGGTCAATTTGAAGAGTAAACAAAACCAGAAACATGTCATTTACATTAAAGAGTGACAGTTTTTTTCTTCCCAATAAATAAACACACAGGCTGACATGCAGGTAAGTGGGAAATAAACATCTATGGTAGTAGAACGGATAGCAGTAAGCGGATTTTTACAGCAAGGGGAATGCAATTTACAACTTGCAGAAGACTTGCACACTTTACACTCTATAGCGTTCACAATAAATAACACTGCTTCTCTTTGGACAAATATAGTTCATAATAATAATAATAATAATAATAATAATAATAATAATAATAAAAAGTAAACACAAAAATAACATGATCAAGATAATACGTCAGACATTGTAAAGGTATAAATTATGAAACACTGCATAAATAAACATCTATCAGACTGAACTATATGTATACTTCCTTTTTTTTCATCGAAAAATAAATTAGCATACACATTTGTACAGTGTGGACATGGTTTTCCTTGCCACAGGACTTTTCCCCCTGGCTGATGGCCGTTTATCCGTCCAGTATTGGTGATAAATGGGCGAAATCCATGTAGTCCTGGTCTTCATCATCATCATCATCAACATCATCATCATCATCGTTGTCCTCCTCCTGGTCTTCCGTAATGGCTATATGGGAGAATATACGGTAGCTGTTGTATGAATAAAGACCACAACAGCGCAGAATCTAAGTGAATGCTTGTCTCTTTTTTTTTCCTTCTTTGATTGCCATTTTGTGTGTGTGTGTGTGTGTGTGTGTGTGTTTTGGATGGGTGAGTGGGTTTAGGCCACAATGCAATTCTGCCCTCACACTTAATTACACAACAAGTCTTATGTAATCATGGAAGTTGGTACAAGAGAGTTCTGATCATTGGGGGGGCATCAATGGCTCAGCTCTAATTTTGCAGATTCCTGTAAGAGGACAAAACAAAAAAAAAGTGCTCTTGCGTTATAGGATTGGCTCTTATTGGTTCTTATTTCCCATTTCTGACACCGTGCACGAAGCTCGTCCCATGCTCTAGACTGACCTCAGCAAACCAGTCACACTTTTGAGGTATATCATTCTACTGAATTCTTTACAAAGGGAAATTGAAAGAAAAACATAATACACAGACAAAGCAACGAAAAAAAACCCCAAACAAATATGCAGTCCATTATAAGGACTTGGAACCATATTTGATGTCTCAAAACCGTTACGTGCTTAATGAACACAATGAATCGTTAGCCAAATTGGAATAAATGGTTAATAAGTTAGTCAAGTGTTTCTCTGGTTCCAAGCCCTCAGTATATCCTTGTAAGACAAGACATTCACAACAAAGCTATTTAAACACAAAAATAGTTGTAAAGTAGAAATAAGTAAGCACTGTTTTCTGTTTTGTCCTGCAAAACGCTGCAGGTTCCATAAGGTGATCGTAAATTTAGTCCCGTTTTGATTGTTAGATTGCGTTTCCCAATTATTATTTAAGTGGAATGTCACAGATATTTAGTTAAGTTGATTTGATGCCCATAATCCTCCTAATAGGTAGTCTATAATATAAGAAAAAAAGCAAGACAATCACTGAATATAAGCTTTGAGCACCAGCACCAATGTTACAACCACCTTATGCTTTGATGCTACTGTTTTCTGACCCTCGTACAGATTGGCATAGATGTTATATGGTGACATAGTGCATTTTGAAATGATTGATTACAGCCAAGCAAAGAAAAAAAAAAGACAACAGACAATAGTAAAAAAAAAAAGGAATTACATGATTATCATGAAATTAGCATTATGGAATTTACAAGCTGGTGTGATCTGATATTGTACTCTCTCTAAGAACTACATCAAAAGAAAAAAGAAAAGAAAAAATTAAAAATACACAGCCTGCTTGGGTAAATGATGGCAAACTAGAGTGGGGCTTAAAAGTTACAGTGTGGTATCTCTGCAAAAAATCCTCAGCTCATATGTTGTTAGTTGTATGAATTAGTAGCTACTCTTCAGTGATGTTTACACAATGTTTAGAAATGAGTTAAAACTGAATAAAGCCAGTCATGCACTTTCCGATGCTGAGTCCTCTCTTAGATCTGAGCACTGGGTGGAATTGGGTTGCAATGCATTGCACGAAGAAAGCAAGGGGATTGATGCTGGAAGTGTGTGATGGTGGCATTGGATTGTCTTTTTGTTGCTGTTGTTGTTGTTGTTTTTTTGTTGTTGTTGCTAGGCGTTACTTACAGTTGCATGATCCTGAATGCTTAACCTCCAGCAGCACGCCCATGGAGCATGCAGCCTGCTTCATGGCGCACGTGCTCGGGTACGAGGTGTTGTCGCTCGCGCACACGGCCTCGTCCGCGCGACTCTCGGGACACGACTCGTCAGAGCAGAGCGCGCACCGGCCGCGTCCCAATCGCTCATCCCACAGACACTTCTTCCCTCCGCTGCACTGGATATCGTCGCACGATTTGGCCTCTGGAAGAAAAAGAAAATCGGAATATATAAACCGTTTTTATACAGATGACGACTGGACTCGCGGGAACCGCAAAAACAGAAAACAGATGCTTTGTTTTGGATCTACATCACATGAGGCAGAAGGGACGAGCATGCTTGTTGTTTAACAGCGCTCGGGAGGTAGAGGTTGCACAAAAAATGAGTTACACTCGATTAGTAATAAGAGAGACAGGCTGATGTGGCCAACATCTGCAAGCAATTAGACACCCACGACTTTTCTTTGCAGAATAATAATTGCGAGACATTGTCATGGGAGTAAGAAAAGGTCAGGACTGGTTCGGAATGTTGGCCCGAAAATCCGCTCTTCTAAACTTTTAGTACTTTTCCAGCATGTCACTCACTGATGCATTTGCCCTCATAGGCCACGCCGATGGATTTGCCCTGCAGGCACGTGGCTCTCCGTAAGTGGCAGGCGCTGGCGTAGACGATGCCGTCATTGCCGCACAGGTACTGGTCGGGTGACGTCACCTCGGGACACACGCGGTTGCACGTGACGCAGTAGGCGTTGTTGGTCTGGTCCACGACGCACGTCGAACTACCAGGGCAAAGCACATCACGGCATGTCTCTGGAAGAAAGGGGGAAAAAAATCAGAAGGTAATGTTGGATGGAGGTTTTTTTGTTTTTTTTGCTTTTCCCAATCCCCCTGAGTGGCGCGTGCATGAGCTGCCAAAAATCTTGAAAATCTCTCTTGTAGGCTATATCAGCACTGCTGTGCGATAAAGTATTGTTAGTCTGTCATAATTTTGAGGCTTCAAAATCATATGTTTAGAGAAGGATCTTCAGGTTGAAACTGGAACATTGTTGATTTCTTAGCTCCTCATTCATTCATTCATTCATTCATTCACTCATTCATTCATTCATGTACAGTAGGTGGTTTGTTCAGGTTTGGGTGGAGGTGAATCTGGGGAATACTGGGAGTGAGGCATGAAAACATCCTAGATGGGACATCTAGTCTATTCTGGGACACCACACAGCACATACACATTCACAGCTAGGCCATTTTTACCCACTTTTCTAGGAAGTGGAAGGAAACCAGAGAGCCCAGAGGAAAATCCTTGCATATCGTAACCTGAGCTCAGGATCAATGGCTCCAGGACCTGAAGCCATGAAGCAGCCATCACTACCCGTTGCACCACCCATTTGTTTGTTTTTATTTTATATCTGGTTGTTGTTATCGTTTTATTTATTTATTTATTTAGCTATTTATTTATTTATTTATTCATTTATTTTCCCTTAGTGTGTCTCTGAGCATAAAGCAGCACTCACTTTTGCATTTGCCCTGGTACTGCACCTCCAGATCGGGGTGCCCTTTACACTTCGATTTCAGGAGTGCGCATTCGTCACGGTAGGTTTTTCCGTCTGAGCCGCACACCGGTCCCTTCCAGGTGATGTTGGCGCAGTCAGGGGCGCAGACGCAGCGTGGCTTACTCCTCCTGTTCATCTTACACTTCTTCCCAGGTCCACAGTCCACATTCTCACACGTCTCTAAAATTCAATAAGATGGAAAAACTCATTCGATGGGACACAGGACTCTGTGATGTAATGCAATTGAATGGAAAGTGTCCATTCAATTCCATTCCATTGATTTCATAGAAATAATTCAAGCTTTCATGAACTTGTGAATATTTTAATGCATGATGTTCAGTCATCCAGGTAATTCTGAATGTCTAGCAGTAGCATTTTAAAATCGTAGGTCAAAGTCCAGACACATTGTGCAGTTAATCAGCATTCAGAATTGACCCGAGAAATATATAGCTGAGAAACTACACACATGGGCCAAAAGGTTCCTGGAAGATCTTGGAGAGCTTTAGAAATGCCTTAAGGTAGTTTTTTTTTTAAACATGAATGGTTCAATAAGACCCGCCAGCAGTTTGTGGTGGAGCATGGTTTTGTTTCCACTCGCACCTTTGCATGGCATGCAGTTGGGCGCTCCTCCGTTAAAGATGGTCCAGCGGAACAGGGTGCTATTCGGGACGTCCTCCTCGGTCCAGTAGGTTCCCAGTCTCCCGCTCCTGCAGCACTCCTCACGGCTCATGCCTGGCATGTAGAGCACCTGGCAGCGGCCGTTCTTCCCCTGCTGGAGCCAGCAGTTCCCAGCTGGAAGAAAAAAATAGAAGGAGGAGGGGTGAAGGTGGAAAAAAAACAGCCAGTCGCATTAAAGTCTGAAGCCGCTGACCCAGACACAACACGTGCAGTCTGTATTAGCCGCGCCGCCTACCGACTCTCCGGGGTTGCCAGATTGGTGCGACTTACTTCTAATGCAATCATGCTTCAAAAAACATCTCACTCACTAGGCTACATTACATCATAGTATCAATTGTTACTAAAATAAACATCTTTATTTGTTTCCAGCAAAGGCGGGAAGACACACACACACACACACACACACACACACACACACTCCCTCCCCCGCTGTCTTGTCTCATTTATAAAAAATTATGATTTATGTAGTCTGATTTTTTTTAAACAAGAGCACGCCTTAACCCCAGACAAACTCAACCAGTTTGACTCTTAACATCCCAGATTGTTTTCCCCGGAATGATCAAACAGTAGTAATTTGTGGTTAATGAGGTTAATGCCGCCCATTTAAACAATGTGAACACCAGTCTAGACTCCAGTTCCTCACGCGCTCTCAGTCTGCGCTCCCCACTGTCTGGTCTCACCTCTCCTGCACCGGACTGCTTAGGCTAGAAGATCACTAAATAAGAGCGATTTCTCATCCGTAAACAACAGTGCTTGTGGATCAATAATTATGAATCTGAGTGCTGTTCTTAATACAGCTCAGACACGCTACCCTAATGCCCTATTTATTTATTAATCTAGCAGATCCTGTGCCTCGGGGAGTTCATGCGCCAGACAGTCCAATTAAAGCCTTCAGTCCCAGCAGGGATCATCAAACTTTTCTGTACAGGATCAGTCGTCACTTAACGACTGCGTTCAAGCTGAGCATCCAATGAGAAAGAATTGCAAATCTTCTACTTATTATTAATAATCATTTTAAAATTAAATCTCAGTCATTTGCATTTTGGATGGACACCCAGGCGTCTGTTCAGGATTTCAAGATGCACTGAAAGCTGCTGCTCAGATGTCTAAAATAGTCTGATCAAACTCTAAATCATTCTGATTTCACATCTGACATGCTCCCACATGCTCTCTGCAGTTCGGAATACTGAGGTTCCCAAATGGCGCTGTCGATGTGCTCTGGGTTTGCTTCTGTTTAGGACTTAATGCTTTGCAGCTAAAATGAAACAAAACTTTATTCTGCACGCGCCGGCCTAAGATCCCCTTTACGTGCTCAGTAAGCTATATAAATATCTTTTTTTCTCCTGGACACATCAGACGCACAACGAGCCAAGAGACATGAGACGCACCTGTCTGTCTGTCTGTCTGTCTGTCTGTCTCTCTCTCTCTCTCTCTCTCTCTCTCTCTCTCTCTCTCTCTCTTTTTCAGAAATGAAAAAAGCATGCCAAAAACTTTTGCATAGCATTACTTAGTGCATGGCACATTATTTGCCGTGAAATGAGCCCAACAGGACAAACAAAACAAAAAACCAGACAGTGACATCTTGAGACGTGACATGCAGAAGTTAGTACTCACCTTGCACTTTTTGCTCTTGAATGAAATGACAGAGCCACAGGAGTAATAAAAGCAAACCCGGGTGAAGATGAACGCGCTTTAGCATCCTCAACATGATCAGGGGGAAAAAGTGTTTGAAGAATATAGAGATAATCTTCAGCGCACAAAAACCTGATCTTCTTAGGAAGGCAGTGCTGAATGAAGGCTTGTGTAGGCTATGTATGTGTGAGCATGAGTGTGATCCACCTCTTTTTAAGTGTTTAAGGGGGTCTCGGGTCGACTGGCTGAGTGGGCGGACTTTTCCTCACTGGGGGCGGGGACAAGGAGTGTTTTCTTTTTTTTTTCTTCTTCTTCTTTTTTTTTTTTTTTAAATCCCGAAGTTTTTTTTTTCCCTTTAGCCGTTCTGTACTAATCAGGTGACGTCTGCTTGAAACTTTTTTTCTCTCTAAGTCTGACATCAAAGTGGAGGCTATGAGATTGTAAACTTCTTGGCGGAAGTGATGTGGATCGTAGGCAGATTTTCCAAATAACTTGGACAAATAAACGGTTATGAGCCAAAGTGATCTTCAGGTTGGAGGATGGAGAGACTTGATGAATGTATAAAGTAGCCACATTAAAACGTAGCTGATTTGGTAATGTAGTAATGAGGCATTGAGTGATTGAAAAAAAAAAAAAAGAAAAAAAAAAAGCACAAGACACTTGAAGCATCTGATCACTTCGACCTAGTTTCCTATTCGGTAATTTTAATACTAGCCTGGGGTGACTAACATTAAAACCTTATTACAAGTTGTGAACTTTGGGGTTTTCGTGTGGAGAGAGAGAGAAAGAAACCCTGACGTCTGAAGCTCAGAGAAATAAAATTGGCCTATATATTAAAAGAAATCAAGTGAAAATATCAGGGAAAAAGTGTCTTTCTTTCTTTCTTTCTTTCTTTCTTTCTTTCTTTCTTTCTTTCTTTCTTTCTTTCTTATATATATTATAAGAATACTATAATATTATAAGTTATGTTCCCTGACAGACTAAACTTCAACTCTCTTCCTCACAAAGTAACATCCTGTTTACAAAACAATCTGAAGAAATCTGAAGAAATTTCATATTAAAACTGACAATTGCTGAGATTTAACTAGACTTAAGCATCATGTTCAATTTCCTAACAGCCGCTGGGCAAAGCTCCCACATTTTATTTCCATATGAGCCATCAGCTCAGCAGTCCTGTGGTCAAGAAATCGTTTGGAGAAAGCTTTTCTGGTGAAAGTGCGACCTCTTCTGAAAGATAAACGCTATTACAACACCACGTACTATACTAAACAGTATAATAGTATAGATATACAGTATAATAATATAATAGGCTAGATAGTTGGTTGTATCAGTGATCTTATTAAAATTTTAACCACCAAAATGAAATGAAAGAAGAGCTTCAGGGGTTCCTAAGAATAATTTTATAAACTTTAAAATAGCTGTGTTGAGAATATGTTAAAAATAAGCCGTGTTGAGACATTATATTTGCTTTTGTGAAGAAACAGTAAACAGTAAAAGCATGACAGAAAGAAGAAAGTAATAAAAAAGAGAAGAAAGAAAGAAATGTAATGGAGAATGAAGACAATGAAGACAAGACAAAAGGACGTGTGGAAGAAAAAGAAAAAAGATTAAAAAAAATTATATATATATATCTCACTTTATATATATATATATATAAATCCTGACTAGGATAAAGCAATTACTGGAGATGAATCATATGGAATGAATGAATGATTCAATAACGAGAAAAGAAGCCAGGAAATCAGACAAAAGGAATAGAATGAAATAAATAGTGGGAGAATAAGAGAATGAAAATGTTTGAGAAAAACAGAAAAATTGAAAAGTAAAAGACTGAGACGTGAGATGCAGAAAGTGAGAAATGAATAGTTAAATCAAAGAAAGAAAGAAAGAAAGAAAGAAAGAAAGAAAGAGTGAGTCAGGGGTATATTAGAGAGCTAGCTAGTTTTAATGTAAGTATAAACTATCTCCCTGTCCAAAACCATCCTAATAAATAATAAAGTAGTTTGGTATTATATGGTCTGTCTGAAAGCATAGTGGAAAACATTTAGCACACTCCTAAAATCCCACAATGCAATGCAATAGATTAGGGTCCAAATGAGTCGCTTAGGGCAGGGTTCCCTAGTTCTTGTTCTGTGCCATCAAAGTTTCTTTTTCTGTCCTACATTAATTGGCCTAGATAAACTCAAACAACAGAAGAGAAAGTTGACAATAAATGGAGATTTCGTTTAACAAAAGGAACAATATATTAGATATAAGGGAAAAGCCTAGCTACATATTCAGTGCTAAGATACATGTACCTACATATTATATCCAAATTTGTATACTAAAAATAGTATAAACCCATTAATGATAAAAATAGTGGTTTAGCAGAAGAACTTAAAAAGTATAAGGTTAGTCCAATAACTAATATTCTGTAAGCAATACTCACAAGCTTATCTCTGATTAATCCTTCTGGAAATGAAACAGATTCCTGATACAGTTTACACAATGCTTTGGCATACAAGAATGTTCCTAAATAAAAGTCCATGAACAGATAACTTATCTCAGAAAATAAAAAAGGAATTTATAAAGTGACAACCTTGTCAGAAGTGGCAGAAGTGTGATGTGTTTATGCCTTCATAAGATATCAATCAATATTATTAATAGTAAGATAAATTACAGTCCTATTATTCAAGAAAAACTATTTCAGTCCTTCTCTCATCCACAAACACGTTCCAGTGCGTCCCCAGAAATCACATACTTGAATAATGTTCAAAATGTCAGTACAGTTGATCCCATCACAGTGTGGGGATTTTTATCTGTACTGTATTGCAGAAGGAAAAACCATCAACACGTCTCCACAACCTCACGATAGTAGCTTACTTGTTCTAGCAAAAAATGTTGGTACGTTTATATTAAATGTTAAATTACATGTCCAGTAGTCCAGAGTGGGAAAGTGTAGGAGTCAGTGTCCTGCCCATCTGTGCTTTATATACACAGCAAATACAGCTGAACTACTGTAAATCATAACATGCTATTATGGTGATAATGATAATGATGTTACAGAGTGCTTATTGAGAATTCTTTTTCACTTACATCTCTTTATTTCACTTAATTTAGGGTTGGCATGGTGGTGCAGTGTTCAGCGCTGTCACCTCACAGCAAGAAGGTTCTGGGTTCAAACCTGCTGGCTGTCTGGGGCCTTTCTGTGCTGAGTTTACATGTTCTCCCCGTGCCTGTGTGGGTTTCTTCCGGCTGCTCTGTTTTCCTCCCACAGTCTAAAGACATGCAGATTTGGTCAACTGGCTACTCTAAATTGCTTATAAGTGTGAATAGATGTTTGTCTGTGTGTTAGCCCTGTGTTAGCGACCTGTCTAGGGTGTACCCTGCCTCTTGTTGCTGGGATTGGCTTCAGCATCCCCATGACCCTTAACAGATAAGCGGTATAGGTAATGGATGTCTATTGTGGCATTTTGATACAATGTTGATGTCAAGAAATTTTAAATCAAATTTCTGTGATGATGAGAACATCTTGTGTATTGTATGACGCTATTCCTACACTGCTGGAAAGAAGGGAGGCTATGTAGGTAGATCTACCTTAACTAAAAGAGTGCTAAATTAATTAACATTTAATTGGCTCAGTATCCAAACAGCCAGCTGAGTGTAGTTAGTTGCTACGCGTAGCTACTTTACTTTGTAGTCTGGCTATTTTTAATCTCCTAAGGCTGGTGTGTGTGTGTGTGTGTGTGTGTGTGTTTCTGTGTTTCTTTTAATAACCTGATAAGCTGTTCCGTGTGCAATTACAGCAAAAAGTTCACAAAGATTTAGCAATATCACATGATACCGTAGGCTACTGAAAAACTAAAATGTAAAATTTACAATGCCGATTTTATTAATTAAGCTACAAAAAATGTTAAATCGAAGGCATTGCTTTACAATAAAGGAGCCTGGACATAAGGGCTATGTCAAAATTTATGTGATGTAGTGCTGACATCTAGTGGCAAATTTGTGCGGCTACAGTTTTTCACCACTTAATTGTTTGTTTTGTGTTCATTCACCAACCTGTGCTGAAGCTCTGAGCCTCGAACTGATGATACCTGGTCTAGCACATTATTGAACAAAGGAATAGCATGAAACTGTTTAAAACAGTGATCTAGCAGGACTTGGATAAAGCATGTCACCACCCTACAGTTGACCCCTATTTTTTTGACTTAAAAAATGAAAGATCATCATTATATGATGTAAAGGAAGAAGGGATGCCAATTTTACCAGAAGCACCGTTAACAAAAATGTAGAAATTAGTGTGAGCTAGTGAGCCAGTTAGCCTATTGGCTATAAAGTGAGTGTGGCTACTTCTGGATCTATTTCCCATCATGGAGCAAAAATAAACAGAACATTTGGCCATATTGTGCCTAAAATTTCACTTACTCAATATTAATTTCTTGTTTATAGAACTATTGTATAAAACAGTATCACACTCGAAGTTGTGCTATTGTACTGAACATCAGCACAGCTGTGATTAGCTATGATTAGCTGTGACTGAATCACAGCCATGCTGATATTCAATACAACAGAGAGACCCTGAGTATCATATCGCTTAATTAGTAGCATGCTGCTATTTGATTTAATTAATGCCAATTTACAGTATGTCTGTGTTATTTTTGGTCATAAATAGAGTCAAAGTGTGTTAAATTCAGCTACATTTAAATAAAACAGTAGCTAAAACATGACGTAAGGAATACAACATGAGATTACAACGTGCTGTTATGCACGAAAGATGATTATTTTTTCAATAACAACAACATGACCTGGCGGGATTTATTCCTCTGTGGGTCACACAGCACTAACACTTATTGTCTTAAAGCATGTTGTAAATTTCATAGTTACTTTTAACATTGTAGAACATCCACGAAACAAGTAGTCGCTTAACAGTTGTTCCCTCACCAGCTGTTTGTCTCTCCAGATTAAACAAACAAACAAACAAACAAACAAACAAACAAACAAACAGCACCTTGCGACCAATCAGATTTGAGAAGTTTCTGTAAAAATGACTATACTTTATATATTTTTCATGAAGTATACAAACGTACCATAAATGAACTGTCAATTATTGTTCTCTGTCAGAGACCTTCACTTAGATGTGTACACCTTTAGATATTTTTTCCAAACTGACCATTTTCAAATCTGTATGCTTTCTCTCAGTAGATGGCAGCATTCAACCACAATTAAAATGTCTTCTAGAGCTTTTTACAAAAAAACAAAACAAACCCAAATAAACACACACACACACACACACACACACACACACACACACACACACACACACACACACACACACACACACAC
>JAQQZR010000014.1:10669609-10683086 GCA_030068235.1 Notoglanidium macrostoma
TACACTCTGAGATACACTCTGAGATACACGCTGAGATACACACTGAGATACACTCTGAGATACACACTGAGATACACTCTGAGATACACTCTGAGATACACGCTGAGATACACACTGAGATACACTCTGAGATACACACTGAGATACACTCTGAGATACACTCTGAGATACACGCTGAGATACACACTGAGATACACTCTGAGATACACACTGAGATACACTCTGAGATACACTCTGAGATACACGCTGAGATACACACTGAGATACACTCTGAGATACACACTGAGATACACACTGCCTGTAAATACAATTTGTCTATGAAAGTTGAGGCAGTTAGGAATTCAGTGGTACTACTTTCTATTCTATAGCACTTCCTGTTCCAGTTCACAGCCCACATTTCCTTCTAGCTTACATTGAACTAGGACTATTAAAATATACTTTTTTACATACTGTATATATGTGTAAAAAGTAAAATGTCTTTTTCTAAATGGCATCTTTAGTAGAACTTCCTGGAACTGCATAACTTTTTGTTTCGTGCTGCACAACAATTTATGGATTTGAATATTTTGGAGTAAAGGTCTTTATATCTTTTATGATAATGGCATTCTCGATAGTGCTGAACCGTTTTTGCTGCCATAAATGCAAACAATGCTGATTTCATGTACTGAATCTATTCAGTAATATCTGAGGAATTCTCAAAGAAATGCTTTCATTTTAAAATTGCTCGTATTCACTGCATTGCAAAAATTATTTTCCTTTCATAAATGTTCAATTCATGTATGTATGCCATATATTTACATATATGACCAAAAAACAAAACAAACAAAAAAAACCCAACACCCCCACACTATTCATATTTACGCCATGACAAAGACATGTATGTAGCAAAATGAAGAAGATTTTATGAAAGGTAATTTTCATCTCTGTGAAATTCCATTTTTATTATAAATTATTAATAACTTAAATAAAGATATGATATAGGGTTCAGTATTTTGAAATACAGTAAATACTACAAATACAATTGTACTTTAATGAAAGCAATGGCAACATCAATTGCTTAGTATTGAGCAGTTGTGTTACTTGTACTGCTCCACTTCCACTATACTATAAATCCTGAACTAAAAATAACAGAAAGTTGAAAATGAGGCCTAATCTGTGCTGTGCTGTGCTAGGAGGCAAAGCCGCTATTGTGTTGGTCCACCGCTGTCATTCGCCCTCAGGGTGCATTATTGGGTCAAACCAGGCTGAGCATTTTTTGCACTTTGGAAAATATCGACAGGGAGCTCAGGGTTGTAGCATTGATTTGAATTTGATGGGAGGGAGTGGGAGGCTGGTGCACTGGACCGCCACTGTATTGCTGTGATTAATTATAAAGCAAATGTTTTTTAGCACAGCTGGCTGACTTGCACTACAGGCTGGAATGGGGGAGAGAAGAGAGAGAGCATAAAAAAGGGAGGGGAGAGAGGGGGGTGTAGGGAACAGTCTCAGCTCTGGCTAGTCGCGTTTAGCTGTGAGGGAAAATGGATGAAAACATTAGCCATTCGTGCGCTGCAGAGTTTTGACAGCTCCTGCTCCGGGGCTCCTGAATTTACGAGCCATTACTCAGGCCCGGTTGTCGGAGCTAGTTGGTGCATTATGTTATATGTCATCTCCTATTTGTCTGAACAGACCTGATGTCCATTGAGAAAGCCTGTCCTGCTCCAGAAGTCCGCTGCCTTGCGCTCAGCCACTGGCAGAAGTATGGATCGGATTGTTGTTTCCCTTTTCTTGTGCATTCAGTTCAGTTGGTGCGAAGCGAGACCTTGTGTTACACACACGCTGTCCAGATGGGACAGACTCAATTATATTTTCTAGTCAGTGGCCTGATTTGGGAAGTCGTGTATCAGATATCCTATCACTGAAGCTATTGTTACAGCATTAGTGCAGTCTAGTTAAATTCTACAGAAAAGTCTACACAAAAAATTGCTGGGTTAAAAACATCCTGGTCAATTTGGAAATCCAACATGGACTAACCTAGCATACTGGCTTGAATTGTTTTACCCAACTTGTGAATTGAAAATTATATTCCTATAATAGTGTTCACATGATATGATTGGGTTTCTTTTCATATCAGCACAAAAGAAGCGTCACACAAAAAGCATGTTGCGTGAAATCAGCCACACTCGACCAAAACATAATATGTCAATATCATAGATGTGCACATTTCAAAATAATGAAAACTCATATCAAATGTAGGATTAGAATAAACTTAATTCCAATGTTATCTGATAATCTGAGATAATGTTACAGAGAAAACGTGAGGTAATTATTAACTAGTTAGTAACATTGAGTGACATTCATAGTTATGCAGCAGCGTATAGGTACCGTAAAGCTGACTGTAAAAATAAGAACGTAATAATTTGACCTTATCTCTAAAACTTTCTTGCAAAAGATAACAAATAGTATTATTTATTACAACACACCATACAACTTCAGCCTTTTTTCTCCTCAAATAATGTTACCTGGCATACGTTTAATCAAGCCAAACTACACGTTAAAAAATGACTGCCTTCCGAATTATAATTTTGTAACACTCAACTCAATTACACGTGAAAGTAAAATGTGAACAATGACATCTCACACTTGCTGTTGATTTCTTTTAAGTCAAACTTTCTCCAGAGATGCAGGTCTGCCTCCCCAACCCAACATTATGACTTCGACCCATACATCTGACCCAACAAGCTAAACCCAGCAAGTGAGCTGTAAAAATAGCCAAGCAATTTCAGAGTGTACAGACAGGCTAGACTTAATTTTATGACTTATAAATCATCCCGGATCGTGAGTGTCCTTATTGTTCAATATTTGTCCAATCTTAAATCTTGCACCTTGCATCTCAAGTTTTTAAATTTTAGACTTGATTGTAGATCAATAATAAGTGCCAGAAAATAGCTTGTATAACTTTTAAGATAGAGTCATGGCCATGAGCGCAATAAGCTGCTGATGTTTACTTATCTCTCAGAAGGTCAATGTATTGAGATCCTATTGATCTCCACCATGTGACAAAAGTGGCGGCTTGATGTTCCATTAAATAATCAATGTGGTAAACAGACTTTCCTCTCTTTTTGGGAGGCTGAACGCCCAACAGACTTCAAAAGGTCAGTGTTTGTTAGTTCATTGGCGAAGTGATTAATCAATCAATAAGGGCTTAGGCCTTGGATCTGTGATGAGCAGGGATGAGATGATTCAGCCATCTATAAGAGAAAAGCTGCTTACTACAGAAGTGTATGAGATGTTCGAGTCTTTATGATAACACACAGAACGGCGGCACCGGCTCAGACGTTCTCATGAATAAATCATCAGTTGCGTGGCCTGTGGCAAGATGAATACTTTATTCTCAGTGCTCATCAGCTAAAACACTGCGATCAGAAAGTTGCACTCCACTCTCAGTGGAAAATGAAGCAGGTGGGGCAGGACATGGTTTTGTGCTGTAACATTTCTGATTCATAATGCATGCAGTCTAATGGCTGGCACAGACCTCTGGAGTGCTATAGAGGGCCATTACAGAGGCCAAACTGTTACCAATTAGCATTTGGAAGCAGGACTGTGATATATCACACAGTGAGATACACTCAGGTTTAATTAATTTCATTAAAAAAGATCCACCGCAGAGGACGTCTTCTTTGCTTGAAGGTTTTTTCTCTCGTAATGCAGAGAAAGGTTACAGTGATTATCACTTATTTTTCATTTGTATTATATATTTTTCATTTATGTCACAACTTCTTCACAAAACGGAGAAACAGAATGAGGCAAGAAAGAGATGAAATGATATAAATTGTGAAAGAAAAGTCATCCATGTCATTATCAGCAAAGTGATCACGTTACCCACGCACCACTCATGAGCATTAATTGATATAAAAACACAAATGTTTCTATCTGACTTTCACTTTAAACATTATTTGAGTAAAATCATATTAGAAAGATTTCACCACATACAATTTAAAATCCTTGATATGAATGTATTCAAAATTTCCTGGTCTATTAGGTTAAATTTCCTTACATAACATAAAAAGGTAATAAATAGTTTACTGCAGACCTTAAAATAGCAAAGTATAATTACTTCATAACTGTAATTAAGTCTAAGTATCTGCACTTGAGTTTTTCTTTCACTTAACACTTTTCAAATACTTACATTTGAAAAGAAAAAGATCCGCGTTCAAGTTCTAACAAATCTAAACTTAAACAGATGTGACAGCGAGAACGAGACAATAGTACACGTCACTGTAATCTATCTGCTGCCACATACACTTTGTATTTATCAAGGCAGTATGCATTTAGCATAGCTATTAGCTAGCTAACAGCTAGCTATTAGCATTCAGCTAATTTGTATGGTCAGATTTATTTTTATGCTAGCTAACATTTGAGAGATTAGGAATGCAGTTGTTAGTCTTAGATAATATTTTACACACATTAAACAAACAAGATGTCAGTGGGTGCCCACTGTAGCCTCAGATTCCTGTTCTTGGCTGACAGGAGTGGAACCTGATGTGGTCTTCTGTTCTTCTGTTCACATCTGAGATGCTTTCCTGCTTAACATGTTTGTAAAGGGTGGATATAGATTATATACCGTAGCCTTCCTGTCAGTTTGAAACTGTTCGGCCATTTTCCTTTAACCTCTATTATCAGCAAGGCATTTTCACCCAAAAATGAATATCTCAGTATTTTTGGTTTTTCGCACCATCCTGTGTAAACTCTAGAGCCTATTGTGAGGGAAAATCCCAGGAGATAAGCAGCTTCTGAAATACTCAATCCAGCCCATCTGGCTCCAACAACCATACCACGGTTAAAGTCACTGAGATCATATTTTTTCCTCATTCTGATGTTTGATGTGAACATTATCTGATGCTCTTGACCTGTATCTGCATTACGCACTGCACTGATCGGATAATTGCATGAATGAGCAGATGTACAGGTGTTCCTAATGGTGGACAGGCAGTGTATTGGGTACAAGTCGCCTGCTTGATGACTGGAGTGTGGGTTGGTTACTTACAATTCATTCACTGTACCTGAGTAAATGTAACATGTGACTACCCAATTCCAATTCCACCGTAGCTGTTAAGTGGAATACAATATCTAGAATCTAATTTACTGACAGAATTAAAACTATTGCATCATCTTGAGAAAGCAACGTCAATATGTGGCTGCAGAAATTTCACACTGGTTATTTGTGTACACTTTGTAGTTCGCGGCTGCGTTGACACAGCCAAGCTCCAGTCTCCAACTGCTCTCCCCACTGCGAAGCAAGAAACAGAGCACTAATCTATAATTAGCTTGCTGGCTAAAGTAAACAATTAAAGAACAAAACACACACATGGCCCCCTGCGTGACGCTCCTCATTAAGAACTCCGACTGCTTCAGTGGTTATTATTTAATGGAACTGAAATTTCCCTGATTGAAGTTTGCCATTCTTGACATTTCTGTGCAGCAACCCATGGAGGGGCATGTGCTGAAGCAAAGAAAATGTATAAACTGTGTAATTAACGAAATTAAGTGTTGCTTGGCTAAAGCAGGATGGAGACTTGGCGGTGTTTGTTCATTAGTAAATTGTTTCCTCTTGATTGAGAGAGCGACAAACCAGCTGCAATATCCAAATTGACCAAAGGGTGGCAAGAGTGACCTGTTTCAGAAATACTTATCCAGGAGAACGAGAGCCGGATGTCTTTATTGTGCGTCCCTGGATTTCAAACATTTCTCTTGCAGGCATGTCTTTTGGTTTCTTGATGATAGGATGCACATGCTCTTCTGCTGCAGGAGATCAGGACGCTGGAGTCT
The DNA here is from genome assembly GCA_030068235.1 of Notoglanidium macrostoma. Classification (NCBI taxonomy): domain Eukaryota; kingdom Metazoa; phylum Chordata; class Actinopteri; order Siluriformes; family Auchenoglanididae; genus Notoglanidium; species Notoglanidium macrostoma. The sequence continues at coordinate 10,675,418 of JAQQZR010000014.1, forward strand.
TTCCTGTTTGGTTCTTGCTCGATTGAAAGCCCTTTTCACATGGTATACTAAAAAAGGAGTGAAATGTTCTCTGTGTTATGTAGAGATGAGTCATCTTGATGGACAGGGATATTTATGAATGTTTTAAAATAAAGGATGATCTCGAACTGTACATCAAACTTTTAGAAAAAAGCATGTTGTTGAAAGGGAGGAGTGATATCTTAAAAAGAATGAGATTCTTTTCTTCCCTCTCCTGTAATATTTAATACTATGTAGCATGTGGGTTTTAGTGTTTATGGCCTGTTAGTGATATTCAGTGGGGTCTAGTAGCCTAAATCTACTAGCAACAGCTGTGCTTATTTATTAATTTATCAAAAAAATAATAATAATGCAATTCGCCCTGTTTATTTCATAGATAAGATTGAATCATTCTTAAATAATAAAAAGTTCAAAATGTTGGCTCTTATTTACTTGAAGCAGTAAACCTTTAGTGAATCAAGATTTCTGAATCATTAAGGGTTCATAGTTTCCAAAATGGTTTCCTTCTTTGAGTGTGAAACACCCTGAAGCTTTAAGATTTTGGATTTCACAGTTTTCTGTCTAAGCATGCAGAATCAATAGCATACACTCCTGTATAAATTATTTATTTTTGTCTTTTTTATTTGGTTCTGTGGGTGTGCAGACTTTTGCACTGAACTACATTTGACATTTGTATCCAGGTTTAGTAGTGTTGACAGTGACTCTACATGTTAATGATGTATGAATAATAATTTCTAAGGGAGCTAAAAACTGACCCGCCTCAGTTTACTATACCGCAATACTGGTAAATTCTCAATTCTGATTGCTCAGAAAGTGTTGAATAGCTAAGGGATAATATACAGTGAACCAGACATTATTGTAAAATAAACCCCAAGAGGGTGAAGCAGGACCCCTGATGCCAAGCAGAAGGGCCTTGAATCACCCTGAAGTAGTTTATTTTGCAGTAATGACCAGCTCACTGTACACGTATTACAGGCTACTATCCCACTTATTACATGCGACGTACTAAAGAAATCAATAATTTGATTCAAAATATTGATTTAAAAATGATTTTATTGCTTCTGCTAATGATGTGATCCATAGCAACAGTCTGTTATACAGAAATAACAGCTCATGGAATGCTGTAATCAGAATCGAGTATTCGAATGAGCTGTGTAATAAATTTCTATAGCATCATCTCTGACATCACTGCAGGCTTTAATGCACACATTCTAATACATCAGCGACTAACCGAGCATCCTGTCACTCTTGACACTCAACATAGTCTAAGACTATTAATAAACAAATAAAAACATGCTATGATATGGTCAAGATTTCTAAAACACTCTGTTAATTTATCCTTTATGGAAGGAATCTCTAGTGTCAGTGCTTTGTATCGGCAAATGTTTCACTGTAGTAGAGTCTGGTTGGTTGGTTACATGACAAGCTATGTAATTAACATCAAGATAAAGAAAAAAACGTGGCTGATAAGGAAATGGCTGTTTATAACTGCTATAATGTAAATGATAACAGGAGCTAACTTGTTCTGTGGACATTTCATAACATTAAATGGATAAAAAGTATTTGTCAATGAATAAAAAATGTATTCTTTGGCAAACTGCTGTGTTATAAGAGAAATAGGAATATCACATCAAGGCGGTAGTGGATGAATTATTCCTTACATAATTGGATTAATACGTCTAAACACAAATATGTATATTAACACACACACACACACACACACACACACACACACACACACACACACACACACACACACACACACACACACACAAAAAAACATTTTTAGATTAAAAAAATAACAACACTGAAACAAAAGAAGGCAAACCACTGAGAGGAGAGAAACTGCCTGAAATCCCTTTCCATGTAACCACAGCTAATTGCCAGCATCCTGTTCTGTACTTAAAGGTATATCTCTACTTCCTCTCATTTAGCCACACTATTAATGACTCAACAGAAATCACAGAAAAGCTCTTCGGTGTGATGTTTCCATCCTGCCACGTCCTTGACGAGAGGCGCTGAAGGTTGACTCCTGTACACTTTTACAGGTGTAATGCATACGTGGCCAATCTCACAGGAGATTTCCCATCAGCCTTACCGAGCCAGTGAGTAATTCATCTGATGAGAAACTAAGTACAAGTCGAGGATTGTATTTGCCACCAGGTTATCTCTTTTTTTGATAAGTGCAATCTGTGTAATATCAGCTTCAAAGATGTGGCGTGGATCCCAGTACCTGTTGCCTGAGGGCCTATAATTTTCATCGGATGGCACACCGATCCTGATTCATTTGGCTATTTGTTTATTAGACTGATGAAGAGGTGCAGAGGAGGAAGGGGAAAGGGCTTCAATCAAGTCAATGCATGATAGCTTTTTTACTGGAATGACTAGAGGCTACTGTATGTAGTAAATGATTACCAAAGCTGAACGGTGTTGCGGTTGAAGAATTCATCACTCACTGTGTGCTTATTGCAAAACAACACAAAGCATTCTTTGATGTGCAAAGGATTTTGAAACATATCCTCCTTGCATATGATCAATTAACCATACTGTGATCAAGATGAAAGACCAGCATGCTCCAAGACAAGAGGAGAGGGGAAAAAAGAGTTTGATACCAGCAGATAGCCGATATCAATCTCAATAGCCAAGAATTTCTTCCAGAGAAGGGCTAATCTTTCATCACATGCTTTTTCTTTCCTTCTCTCCTCACCAGCATGCCTCCATTGTACAGCAGAGAGATAGACAGACACTGAATATGATGAGAGCCGGTGGGGTCCTGCTGTCACTCTGTACAATGTAAGGGTGTGTGTGTGTGTGAGAGAGAGGGGGGGTGAGAGAGAGAGAGAGAGAGAGAGAGAGAGAGAGAGAGAGAGAGAGCACTTACCACAAGGTCATGGGGAATGCTTTGAGCAGGGACGATGCTCTCCGGGCAGACCTTTACCTCAACCTGCAATCACTCTGAGATTCCACGACCCCTCCTGCCCAGCCACTGGGGTGGAAATACTATTCATCTAGCAATCTCTCTTCCTCTCTCTTTCTTTCTCTCTCTCTCTCACTTTCGTTTTTTTTTATTCCTTATTTGCCTTATGGCCCGATGCCAGCTATGTTTCAATAGCAGGACAGAAATATAAGAAGATTCACCATTGTGTTGTCTCTTGCATTGATAAGAATCAAAAGCAAAGGAACTGAGATTGTGAAATTGTTAAGGCTATCAAAACATGGTGGTGTTCTGTGTGAAAAATTATTAAAATGATTAAAAGATGTTAGGGGATGAGAAAAATGTTGTTGCACTGCTGCTGAGTTTATTTCCTTTTGGAAAAATGAAAAGGGTTAGAAAAGGGGAAAAAGAGTCTTACAGGTATATTAAAATGATTAAAAAAACACTGTGATGTCCATTATGATTACCGTTACTACTACTACTACTACTTATTATAATAATAATAATAATAATATCTTTCAATATAACTGGATTTTATATGTTCATCACAGGTCATTAATAATAATGCTATTACTAATAATACTAATAATATTACTACTACTACTACTACTACTACTACTAATAATAATAATAATATGTATTGTGACAATGTCTCTCATTGTACTGCAGCTTCCTCTTTGGTCCGAAAAAGGCATTAAAATGTAAATTATAATTATTTAAAAAAATTAAATTATTAAAAATTTAACTGAGTATGCTGTCCTTGCCAATAGTGTTTGTTTGTCTGTCTGTCTTCTTCTTCTTCTTCTTCTTCTTCTTCTTCTTCTTCTTCTTCTTCTGCTTATTATCATTATTATTATTATTATTAAAACTATTATTATAAAGCTATTATTGTAAAGCTGTAAAGTATTGAGAGAGAAAAAATGACAGAAAGGATCTTATTATAAAAGTAAATTATATTATTATAAAACCTCTGCATTCAAGCACTTTTAGATAAACATGGGTTTATATGGTTCTATCTGCTAGCCAATCGTCATCCGTGGGTGTCTCTAGCTGGTAAACTTTTAGCAGTGGATATTTTAAGTAATAATATCAACTACTATTAAATAGCATTAAAAATTACTGATGATAATTAGTCACATGCAATGTGGTCAATCAACTGATCCTTCCAGTGTGCTCCTACTGCAAGGCCTGCAGGTCCGCTAGCAGACTTTATGAAAGCACAGACTCAACATGACTATACTCATACATTCTTGTTGATGAATGACTTCAAATTTTAAAAAGTCAAATTTCTTGTAAGCTGGATCTTAGAAAATAAATGAGACATATATGATCCTGACAGAGGGCTTCTTCTTTTCTAAGGTTTGATTTAGAAGTCATGTTTTCTGTATGTAAACACAGGCATTTTCAAATATAAAATGATCAAATTAAAACTTTAGTTATCTCAATATGTCTCACAGCCTCTCTCTGGACCCCTGTGTGTACTCTTAATCCAGTAGCCCATGAAGGCCTCCAGCACAGATTAGTGGTGTTAGCCTGCAGCACTTTCAGCCTGAAAGCAGATCTCTTACTCTCTCTCGTACCCTCTCTCCCACTCTGTGTGTGTGTGTGTGTGTGTGTGTGTGTGTGTGTGTGTGTGTGTGTGTGTGTGTGTGTGTGTGTGACCCCGGCGCTGAGATGTGGATAAGTGCCATATGGTCGAAGATGGCTCCCAGAGCGAAATCTGTGGCGTCCAGTTCCCCACAGACAGCTGGCCTCTTCAGCCTTTTTGGGTGGCCATTGGGGCCAAAAAACATGTGCCACTGCTCGTCTGCTAAATGGTGCAGATATGGATTAGCGTGTTCTCAAAAAGCAGTGGATATGAGTGAGGCAGAAGGAGAAAATAAGGCCTATGGAATACATGAAATCCTTTTCTTTGTTTTAGATAGACACTTTTTGCAAAAATTACAAGTTGATTTATTCATTTATACAATTAATGTGCAAAGGTATCATCAGATCAGCATACATTATAACAGAGAAATAAAGCAGAGGATAAAATTGCCAGAATAAAAGATTTCAAATAGAACTGATTTAGGAAGCTATACAAAAAAAAAAAAAATCTCTGAAGAGTCATTAAGAAGACTTTTTTCCAGTTTCTAAGCATATATAATAGTAAAATCATTTCTATTTTGCTAAATTTCATCACTTCCGTATTTCAGTACTTTGATCACTTATATTTATTTTTCCTTTACACACTTTAAGTACGTTTACTTTAAAAGCCACCAAAGGTGTCTTTTTCACACCTTTAAAGTTTCTTTATGCTCATTTGAACACTAATAATTGTTATAGATATATAAAGATGGATAATAATATAGTATTATTATTATAATAATAGTAGTAAAACAAGTATATTATTATAGATGTAAAACAATAGACGTAATAATAGATGCAACAGATACTGATTTACCACTTACCATTTAAGGATGACAAATAAAATGAATAAAAAAAAATAAAAAATAAAAAACAGTTGTGCATCATTCAAAATAACAACATAAATGTTAACAGTCTTTAGGCATTTCTTGTTGTTTACCTAATAAGTATATGAATATGGATTAGATGTATGTAATATTTACCTATTAAAATCATAATATTCATAATGCATGCAATATCCAGATCTTTATATTAGAAGTAGCATATTACACCATATAACTTGAACTCTCGAACTCTAACTAATATGTAGAAACAACAGGAAAAACATAATGTACATTTTATTTGTCAAAATTGCAGCAAAAATTCCTTTTTTGTCATTTTGCTAGAGTTTTTGCATCATTTTGCATTTTGCATCATTTGTGGAGTTTATACCGTGACTCTTCAAACAACCTTGTTTTTTTTGCTTAATGGTTGATGCCGGGTAAAAGTCATGCTTTTCTGCAGGGAATTTTCATGATTAACATACTTCAAAAGAATTTTCCTCTTGGGCTAATATATTCCCTTCAATGGAATATGTTTGCATAGTTAATGCTAACACCTGCTACAAACAGGCTAAAATCCTTCATAGAGATATAAATGCTATTAATGACATTTAACACCAGAGGTATACTTCAGAAATGAATATCTGTGTCTCAGCAGCTTGTTGGTAGTGAAAGCAGACAGGTTGTATGAACAGTAACACAGACATATGCATGTAATTCCAGTCCTGAAAATGCAAGCCATATTGGGGACAGGGGATTAAGATGTAACCCAAGAGGTCTCTGAGCATGGCTGAAAGTGCTGCGAAAGGGTGAGATGGGATTTGCCCCATAGCACTACCATCAGGGGAACCAAATCCAAACTTCGGAAACTAGCTGGAAATGTATGTGGTAACACTTTTTATGAAGCTCATATTCATAAACCATTATAACCGTGTTTATAATCCTTCGTAAGTTGGTAAGGATTCTTTGCGTTCCTGGCAAACTCTATTAGAGATTTATGAGCCATTATGAATGTGCTATAAATAATTACTTGTTAGCTTATAATCATATTATACTGTAATGCAGTCGTCACTGTTATAACTGATAATATTATATAAGTTTCATATATAAGTTATATATATATAAGATAAGACAATGGGTACAGTGATATATATATATATATATATATATATATATATATATCTTAGTTCACATCTTAGTTATGAGGAAAACTTTTAAATATCATTTATTTTTACATGATGCATAGGCTGTGATGATATTTTAGCATTTATAATGTTTTCTGTTGATTGGTAATAAAGCTTGTGCAGTTAACATGTTCCGTTATAATGAATAGTGACGCTTGCGTACCAACATGATTAGTTTTTGATGTTACAAAGAACTGTAATAATGATTTATGAACAGAGGCTACATAGAAAGTGTACCATCCTTTCTTTAAGTATTGTTGTTATGCTGATATTCATCATGCTGGATGCTTTTTCTCCTGAAGTGTCATGACATTTATTTTCCAATTCTTAAAAATAATAATAATAGTAATGTGACAGGAGAAACCATTCCCCTGCCTTGATATGATTGTGCACAGAATTGCATTGTACTTTTGAGGTAGACCCTCTATAGATTGCTTCCTGGGGAGAGGTAATTTCCTAAAAGCACTTTGAATTATTTTGTTACCAAAAAAAAGTGATAGAACAGCCATGCCTCCACTTCCAGACTGTGAAGAAATCAGTATAAAAGCTCAGATCTCTGGCCAACTGCTTACTAAACAGGTCAAAGGTGCCATAAGGTTGTTCTGCAAAGTTTTATCCTGGGCCATCAGAATGATGAATCTTCAGAGGGAAAAAAAATGCAATAATCGTAATAAATTCCCAGTTTTAAGAGAAGAAAGTGTGCAGTGGATATCTATATACAGTAAGACTGGCATCTGCTGGACTGCTTGATGCTCTTACATTGTGAAAGGAGATTATGCTCCAACGTAAATGGACCTTTTACTTTCTTCTCTTTTTTTTATTTTTAAATCCGGCAGCCTAATCCAATCTTATCCCACTTGAATCCAATTTTTAATGCTGGCTACACATAGGATTAGAGGAGTGGTGTGCTCTTGGTAGGCCATTCGACAGAGATGCAGCATCTGTGCTAGTGCCTGAGGGAGAAGAGTGTAAGATCAGCAGAACAGAAGGTGAACACCAGTCATCCTTTATACCACACACACACACACACACACACACACACACACACACACACACACACACACACACACACACACACACACACA
>JAQQZR010000014.1:10694223-10706970 GCA_030068235.1 Notoglanidium macrostoma
GTATGGTAGAATTACTATCATTCAATTAGTTCCAATCATTCATTTACAAAAAAAGTACTCATTACAGAGAAACATATTAGAAAAATCATATAGTCAGTGATATGGTGAAGCATTCTGAGTTTATTAAACATTTTTGGAAGGAGTCTTAGGTATTATCATGTCGTAACAGTCTTCAGGTATGAGGTAAGTAAACAAGCTGTATTAAAAAAAATCAGAAAGTCAAGAGAAAGAAAAAAAGAAATGCTGGTGAGAGACTGAATGTCTATAACTGCTTTAACCTAAGTGATAGTAGGAACGAGCTTATCTCACAGATATTACACATTAAACATACAGTACCAGTCAAAAGTTTGGACACATCTACTCATTCATAGGTTTTTCTTTATTTTGACTATTTTCTACACTCTAGAACAATACTGAAGACATCAAAACTATGAAATAACATAATATGGAATTATGTGGTAAACAAAAGAGTGTTAAAAAACAGAACATGTTTCATATTTTAGATTCTTCCAGTAGCCAGTGTTTACCTTGACGACAGCCTTGAACACAATTGGCATTATCTCAGGGAGCTTCATGAGGTATTACCAGGAGTAGTAACAGTTAACAGGTGTGTCTTGTTAAAAATTCATTAGTGGAATTTATTGCCTTCTTAATGCATTTGAGACATCAGTTGTGTTGCGTTGAGGTAGTGTTGGTATACAGTAAATAGCCCTATTCCACAACTGTAGTAATCCATATTATGTCAAGAACTGCTTAACTAAGAAATGACAGTCCATTATTACTTTAAGACAAGAAGTGTCTTTTAAGTGATAAAAATAAAGAAAAAAACCCAGTGAATTTGAAAGTGTTTCCAAACTTCTGACTGGTACAGTAATTATAACCATTTAAAATGCCTGATGTATCATTAATTCATATATTAAAACTTGTAATTGCTCTGGTGTCAGAGAATTAAAACATTTCAGAATATTATTGTATAACATGTTATTGGAAAATGAACAATTTCAGGGGTAATGGCCCACCAGTCTGCATCAAGACACTTTGTACCACACTGCTATGTTTTATTCCTTGAGAGAACTCAAGAACTCAAGAACTCAAGAACTCAAATACAAAGTTATTCTGACTGATTACCTTTATCTTATGATAGACAATTTCCAACCTAGTGTGAGTGGTCTTCTGGTGTATAATTTCAAAATTTGAAATTCTGTTTACATAAAAACTAATCTAATGGGTTGGATTAACGTGTGCTTGGACCAGTCGTTTCTGGTCCAAACATGCTTTTGTGCCTGCCTAGTTCTGTCCTCTATTCGGCCCTCAGTCCACTGGTTCAGTCAATCAGTCTTCAGACAGATAGGATATGATGGCTCACTGGGAGTTTTATAAAATGGTCATCCTTCTTCAGTGTCATTTGAAGATTTCACTTCACAGCATGACTCAAATATGCTACGCAGAGCTTTGACAGTTTAGCTGGACAACCTGGATAGAAGGTTTAACAGAGGCAGGCTGATCAAATAATTGTCACACATGTAGTACCGTGTAAATATTCTATTTTGTTAATCAAACTTGAATTCAAGTTTGTGGCCAGAATAAAAAAACTAATTCCCTGAGCTTGTCAGCCTGGGAATAAAATAAGATCTGCTTTTGGATTTTAATTTCATTCCATAATAATGATAAAAGAAGTCTGTTATTAGTTTCTGTATTTTTTAGAAAGTGTGTGTGCTGTATACATTAACACTTTATGATTTTGGATCAAACTCACATAAAACATTGTCTGGAATTATGTCAAGAATTGATTCATCCAATATGAGAGGCAGAGCAGTTTAGGACACAGGGTGGACTGCTTTTTTCAGAAAAAAACAAAACAAAACTCACACACACACAATCAATGTGTTATTCTGTGCCTCTCCCATATCCACACAGCTGAGTGCTTGTGTAAGATATCCACCTCAGATTCCACACTGCAGTTTGAACACTGGCAGAAGAAACTGAAGACCGTTTTCTATTCTCACCATGTCTGCTGCAGCAGACATTTAATCATTACAACTACTAGATTTTACACACTTTTTGGAGATCTTAATTGAAAGCAGTCACTTCAAGTACAGCTAAAGCATTTCATTAAATTCTTTTATGTAATTCATAGTTTAAAATAAATGGAATATTTTCAGTTGCTGTAACTCTTTTTGCTATTGTTTCCCGGTGAGTCTGCATCAAAGAAATTGCAGTAGAAATTCACTAAATTGTACGCATATAAGAGAACATACAAGAATGTAAGGAAAACTAACCAGCTTGTGGCCCAGCCCAGTCCATTTCTAAGAGTGATATATAACTGGAGCAGAAATTCTTCTCCTAATGCAAAGAAAACATACACTGTACGTAAGCATTTTCTTGGAATAACTTGCATGTGTTCAAAAAACCTTTCCCTGCCCAGCATAGATGAGGATTTTTCAGTTGGAGTTCTCATTTAGCATGGCTCACACTTCCTGTTCTTTCTGATTAAACTAGTTTCTGTCAATTAATTAGATATCATGGGTGTGCTGCTTAAAGTAATATGCCTTTTCCCTTTGCTTAAAGTCTGAAACTTTCCCTCAGCTTCCTGCGGCTAATAGCAGACCATTAGAAGGTATTCATTATCATACTAAATATTCCTTAAGCATGCCTATGCTTTAGCAGTTAACATCCAAATTATTTCATTATCCAGTACATCAAATTCAGTTCCAGTGAGGTGCCCTATGTGCAGATATTTGTTGAAATTGCATTTTAAACTTCACAACACTTTCTCATTTTTGTCATACAAGCAGGGAAAGTTTTTGTTTTCATATGTGTGGACACGTACAAGTATTACATGCAATACTTGGAGTGAATACATTTATGACTATGAATCAATTAACTAAATTATCCATGAAGCAGATTATGGGCTCATGTACTCCAGATTGTATACTAATTCATTTCTCTTCCGCAGCATTTTTTTTTTTTTATCTTTTTTGTCACCATTAGAATAATAATGCCACAGTGTTTTTGACTGTCACTTAATGTTACATAGATAACCTGAAAAAGATTTCAGCTATTGTAGCTTTTCAGAAAAATCCAATGCACATGATTCATCACTATAAAATTGCAGTACATCAAATTCACAAAACTATTAAGTGTGAGATACTTGGAAAGATAACAGTCTTGCTCACTGCAGTGCTTGTTTGTAAGATGTTCAGCTTAGTACAATATATTTCAGCATGAATGGTGTATTCATCAGATCCCAAATTCCCACTGACCCCATTAGTGTTCTGCAATCGATTGTCTCAGATTTAAAAGTATGAAAAATGCCATGGATTCTTCTTAAGTGAGAATTGTGCACTTAATACCTTCACACCTGTTGTAGCACAGAGTGCTGGATATTATCGTGACTGTAAAATGTTGCTGCAATGGAATTCAGCTTTGCCCAGAAATAAATTATGCAGTTATGAGTCATGTTCAGGTTGGGATGTCTTGGGAAATGCACAAAATATGCATGTTTTCTCACCCTTACATTTCTGTGATTCTGAAATTGTACTATACACGGCAGCACTGCTAATAAACTATTAAAAAATTATAAAAGCATTTCTATTTTAGGAATGAACAGTACATGTGTAACAGAGAGGCAGTACACTTCATCAGTGTACTGATATTTGCCCTATTTACTGCATGTCTTTACAGCATTGTAGACACACATGCATGCATGCACACACACATATACACACACACACACACACACAGTGGAGGGGAAGCTAATCCAATCACTGCGGCTAAACTTTCTCATCTTCCAGCTCCTAGATGCATTTCTTCCTCGGAGCTATAAAACCTATCTCTGTTATTAATGCATAACACAACACAGTGTGCGGTGTGTGTGTGTGTGCGTGTGTGGGTTGTTTATGTTTTGGTATGCCCAACCAGTAGGTGTCTTAAACCAAGATTTCAGATAGTTAAACACTGCATAATGTAGGTCAGAGGATAAAAAAAGTTTTAAGGTTCAATCCATTAACTCCACAGAGAAAGACAGTATGGGTATTATAGCAGTCAAATATTATTTTACTTCTTCCACTTTCTAAACCACATATGGGCAACTTAGAGTAGCCAATTGACCTAATCTGCATGTCTTTGGAGTGAGGGAGGAAACCAGTGGAAACCCACACAGGCACAGTGAAACAAACATGCGCCACACAGAATTGCCCTAATCAGCCACTAGGTCCGAACCCAGAACCTTCTTGCTGTGAAGGAACAGAACTAACCACCGCACCACCTTAATTCAAATTTGTAGTATTTGAATGCATGGAAATATTAGTGAGCCTATAATTTTATAATGCTACAGACAGACGCAATAAATTTACATTAGCAGTAGAGCTATAGAATGTGTTTATATCACATAAATCACGCAAGGCGAAAAGTGCGCTACAGAAGTAGCTAACTCCAATAAGTTTAATGAAACCAGTCTGGATATTATACAGTGGGAGGAAATCGGAGAACCAGGTGGAATCCTACACAGACATGCAAAACACCACACAGACAGTAACCTGAACTCAGGATCAAATCAGGGACCCTGGAGCTAAGAAACAGGAAGTCTACCTGTTGTACTACCATGCCACCCTTGGCCAAGGTTGTTGGAATCACTGTAACACTGTAATTGTGCTCTCTACCCATTGCTGCAACACAGGTTGCATGAAGGTATAATAGCTCATCATTGACTGTTTTAAATTTTCAGTACCAAACTCTATTTTGCAGTGCTGGGTGGTTAGTCACGTAAAACGATTGCAAGTATGAAAACAGTCAAACTCCATCCATCCATTATCTATACCGATTATCCATCAGGGTCATGTGGAAGCTGGAGCCAATCCTAGTTGACTTTGGGTGAGAGGCGGGGTACACAGTGGACAGGTCACAGGGCTATCCCGGAGACATTTACACAGTTATGCTCACATCCGTAACTATAGACAATTTGATCTAATTTGACCAGTTCATGTCCTTGGCCTGTGGGAGGAAACCAACACAGGAATGGGGAGAATATGCAAACTCTGCATAGAAAGAAATCACTCAGCCACAAGGATTGAACCTAGAACCCTCTTCCTGTAAGGTGACAGTGCTAACCACTGCAACACCATGCCACCTACAGTCAAACAAAAAAAAATCTCACTTAAAAAAAACAAATTCCTGACAGCTTTAAGTAATTAAAGGAAGTGGTAACTAAGAGACAGATTCAGGCAGATTTAAATTTAAATGTGTGTTTAAATGTAAATTCTGCAAATTGTTCTGCCAAACTGTTATTATTAAACAGAAGCAGATAACAACTACAATAAAAAAAAAAAAAGTACAATTTATTTCCAAAGGTTTGTGAACACCTGACCGTCACACCCTTGTGTGCTTGTTGAACATGCCGTTTCAGATTTAGTCCCCCTTTACTGTTACAATAAGCTCCAATCTTCTGGGAAGGCTTCCATTAGATTTTGGATCATGGCTGTGGAGATTTGTCATAAGAACATTAGTAAGGTCAGGCACTGATGTCAGGTGAGGAGGCCTGGAGTGCAGTCTGCATTACTGTTCAAGTGTGTGCAGTGGGGATGTGGTTAGGGCTCAGCACAGGACACTCACATTCTTCCACTCCACATTTGGCAAACCATGTCTTCATGGAGCTCACTTTCTACACAGGAGCATTGTCATGCTGGAACAGTTTGGGCCCCTTAGTTCCAGTGAAATTGTAAAACTACAGCATACAAAGACATTCTATACAATTGTGTGCTTCCAACTTTGTGGCAACAGTTTGGGAGTAGGCCTAAATATGGGTGTGATGGTCAGGTGTCCACAAATGTTTGGCTGAATAGTGTATGAAAATGCAAAAGTAAGCTGGTAATGATGACAAATATGTCATATAAGCTCATATACCAGCTTTCAGTTAATGTCTAATATATAACCGTACTGACGTGTTGTCGGTTTTTTACTGTAACATAAAAAGATTTAGAAAAAAACCTGAATGTTAACAGTCTGGTGTGGAATAGGGAGGTTTTTTGTCTTTATGTATAAAAATTCAAATATTATGGGAACACTGATATTGATATATGCAGAACTGTTTCTGCAATGGAACTGCAATGGGAGTCATCCTCACTCCAGTTTAATCTCTCCATCATGCAGGACCCCATCTTACTTTTGTCTGATGCTAATACAAAAGATGGATGCCTACCTACATGTAGCACATCCATGACGCACATTGCCAACTGTTACAGGTAAATCTTGTCCTTCTCATTATGGTTGGACATAAAGAGTGTAAGCACCATCTGCATTAAAGTGCTTAATCTGATTGGTTTGTACACAAAACAAAGTTCTGTAGATGTGAGTAGATGAGCATACAGCTGCTCTCAGTGCTCTAGAAGAGAGTACATCCAGGACAGGTACTGCATCTATCATACCTCTGTCCACCGCTCTGAGACACTGGTTAAACAGCACAATGCCTGCTATGGAAAGTGGTTTAAAGCCTGTGTTTGCAGTGGCAATAGAATCTCTGATTTATGGTTGAAAATAAAGTGACATTAGACTAATTAACCTAGGCAAGAGGACAGTGCAAACTGCAAAAATAAATATATATATATATAAAAAAAAAAGAAAGACAGAAAAAGAAAAGTGAACAGCATTACAAAGACCTCATCACTAAAAAAAATCTTCTTATCCCCATAGATTGAGACAAGGTTGACTTTTTGTAATTAAATGATTGCCTTACTGTGGACTTGATAGTGCTTTTTATTGTATTATTGTGTTTCAATTTCAACTGTACTGTCACATTCACCCTTGGAACTCAAGGCTCTTTTTATTATGGCTGTTTTAGAGCTGAGACCGTGAGTGCTATCAGATTGAGGCACTCAAATTTACAATGCATCATACAAAGCAAACAAGTAAATAAATCAATGCTACAAAAAACTTCCATCATAAATTGTGTGTGTGTGTGTGTGTGTGAGAGAGAGAGAGAGAGAGAGAGAGAGACATGAACTGAGAGAGAGTGAACTTATCTAGACATTACCTGTAAGAGCTATGTGTGAGAACGCAAATGTCCGAATCAATTGAACCTGGCATGGACAATGTCCTGTTGTGTGCTTCATGTGTGAAAGGGCAACTCGAGACAATGTCCAGACCTGATTCTCTAGACATTGTTTTGCCTTGAAAGCAAGATTGGAAAGAAAATATTTGGTCTATAAACAAGGTGATACCTAATTCTGAAAATGGAGGGGAGAGGCCAGAAAGTATGAGAAGTTTTTATGTGGCCTGTTTCATTCAAGTGATGCAAAAGGATGGTTGCTCTTTTTTGGATGATTACTCTTTCAATAAACAAACAAACAAACAAATAAATAAATAGAACTGAGATTTCTTGTTTCTTTCAATTCAGTTAACACCTCGTAACCAAGCTTCTTGGGGAAATACGAAATAAAACATTTGCTCCACCTACCCCTATGGATGAGCAAAAACTTTAATTACAATATCCATTTTGTGAAGCTAATTGCTTTGACTTATGTGCTCAATATCTCATGACAGTGGAAGGTCAGTGGTTAATTCAGTGGTTAGTGTTCAAATCCTCGGACCATCAAACTCTCAGTGTTGGATCATTGTGCAAGACCTTTATCTGTCAGTTGAAATCCTGTTTCAGGGTTTACACCTTTATAACAGAAAAATATTTGTTTTGGGTTACAATGAATTAATGAATGGTTGTTTTGTAATTACTGCTGATCTGTTGATTTTGGGTCCAGAGACAGCATTGGAGTGTGCTTGTTTATTTCCATGTCCCTTTGAGTGTGTATGTGAGTGTGGAGGCCTGCTGTGAGATAGATTGCTTCTAAATGGCTTTTCTGAGTTTTTGATGCTTTTCCATTTTGTGCAGGTCACAGTCCTCTGCTTGAGAGACCGTGTATGTTCCCAGGCTTGTGTGTATGTGTGTGTGGGGGCAGGTTTTTATATCTTGGTGAGGTCCAGATGTCCCCACAAGGATAGGAGTATTATACAGTTTTGACCTTTAGGAAAACTACCTTTTTACAAAAATTGCTATTTTTTTAAAAAAAATCTAAAAAAGCCAAAAGATATTTTTTTTCGGTTGGTGAGGTGAAAGTTAGGTTTATGTTTTGGCAATTTACTAATTATATCAATGGAAGGTCATTGAAAGAACAGTAAGTCAAGCGTGTGTGTGTGTGTGTGTGTATGTGTGTGTGTGTGTGTGTGTGTGTGTGTGTGTTGTAGTCTTAAACATCACCATTTGCTTCTCATTTCTATTACTCTGAACTTTAGTGCATATTGATTTAAATGATGATCCTAAAAGTAGGATTTTTAGCACTCCTGCCATTTGAAACCCCTAAAGTAGCTTCTCCTACTAACACTCAATATCTCCATTCTTATTGACCTTTTAACACTGCTGTGTAGCCACATGCCTTGAGAATTAAAATGAGTGCCAAAGCTCAGCTTGTGTGAAAATGGTAAACTCGAGGGACTCCTGAGAGCCCAACAATGTCCTTTTACACCTCCTCAGGGCTGAGCATGTTGCTCAGCAATTGAACTCCTCTGATCCCACACTTCAGAATAGTTTGCTACATGTATTTCACAGTAAAGCTACATATTTACCCTGAAATAGACAGACCAATCATGCTTTTCAGTGCATCAGTCTACTTCATATTTTTACATTTCACAATAACACATGAAAATATTATTACTCAGTAAACTTGTTAAGACAATCTTTTGTTGCCTGCAATAGTTTCTTCCTTTTAAAATTAAGCCATAGTGTTTTTAAAACCGTAGAGCATGCACTACATAAAAATGTGCTATGGTTAGTTAGATGGAAACCTTTCCAGGTACACCAGGAGCTGAAACATATAACTTTTTCTGCAGGAAGCTTGATGTGTTTGCAGAGATGGATAAGTTAACCTCATGAAGTCTTTTAAATGTGAAGGTAACAAATCAGTGGATAAAGGAAAATAATGAACAATTATGATTCCATGTTTGGTAAGAAAATAAAATCATTAAAAGTCTTGCCTTGGTCATTAACATTAACATTACTTTCAGACACCCTGGTCCATGGTTTGTTTTTTTATTTATGTCCCTGTATGCAAACATATCATAAATAATGGGGAAACACGCCACCGCAATGATAATTTCTCCTCCATTTTAATTCGGAATAGTTTAAAAAGGAACCGAAATGTACATGGTTGTTTTTCTAGTATTCTTTAGAGTGAAGCACTTCTAAATTCCGGTTTGTTGCCACCAAACCACATCTGGATTGCTGCCGAGAGATGCTGAGTCGTATAGAAAATGAATGACTCCTGGTCGTTTTCACGCTTTCACCGTTTTTGGTCTGAACGTACCGCGATATAAAACACTACCATTGTTTAATTGTTTGGGAAATAATTAGATTAAACTGAAATCTCAAAATCCTGTTAATACAGCATTTGCTACATTTTGGGTAATATTTCAGTGAATACGCCGAAAACTGACAAGCCAATTACAGCAACTTTAGCCAATCATGGGTGTGACACAGCACAAGCAGCAGTTCAAAAATTGTGGTTGGCTTCACGTGTCTTGGGGAAACCATCCTCCCTGGTTGGTAGCTATTGTATGATGGACTAGACCTGGCTGTTGGTATTTTACCTGCTGTAACAACTGAGAACTTTGGTACTGAGCACCCATATTTAAGAACAGCGATTTATGAGGTATTGTCTCTTTGTTTCTTGTTTTAAGACAGTCATTATTTAATAATAATGATCATCTTATTCAGAATTAATTAGCCTACTCATCTTAGGAGTAGGTAAAATCTACAATATAAAGTGAATACAATATTAAATGCACCCCTGTGAACTATGTAACCCCCTGAGCTGAAGTGTTAGCATAGTTCTAGTATATAGTTATGATTACCTATTATAATTATAATATAAGACTAGGGTTATGGAATCCGCTCAAGTGTACTTAGAACTGAATGGGAATGAGTCACAATGCCCTATAATGTTTAGCCAGTCGGGAAATTATTCATGAGAAATTCTGAACAAGGTGATAGTTCTAAACCTTCCCGGATTTAGTTCATTGTCTCAACATTGAAATGAGTAAAAGTGACTCATGATACTCTGGTTCAGGAAAATGACTCCCATGAATGGATCTTTAAAAAACAAGATTTTGCTTTTTCATTAGGTTAAATGACCTGAGATATTATTCAATATCTTAACACTCAAATAAATTTTACCTACAGTATGCAACCCCTTGCTATAAGAATCATTACATGCAATATTATCAACCAAAATTCATCCGTCTCTGCAATATAATTCATTTTTAGTTCATGACATATTTTTATATAATGGATTATATTCTCATAACTTGATGGTCTTAAATATGATGAATTGCATTCCTATTTCACATATTAAAACATTTCTCTGTTGGGATGTTTTGAAGACTGTGATTTGCTTATTTAGACAAAGTACTTTAAGGAGGAGTCAAAACAATATAAAAACATTAAAAAAAAAAAAAAAAAAAAAAGCTAAAATCTCCAGATTTCACTGAGCTGCAGTACGGCAGCAATATGTAGATGGGACTCATTCCAAGAATTACTTTAGCAGCTTGGTGTGCCCTTTCGTCACACTGCTATTAAATCTCTCCTATAGCCGCTGGGAGAAGTGCATTAGGAGTGCATTAAAGCACTTCATGACACATTTATGGCATTTCACTCACTTATGATTTGTGATGCTTCCGCATTGGCTGAACTTCCTCTAGTCTGGATGGAATTGGAGCGAGGCCAAAGGTTGCACTCCTGTGGAACATGGACTACTTGTGCTGTGTGATAAAGGACTCCAGTGGTGGAACTTAATGTGTTAGATTATTGATCACACACTGAGCAATACTTTTTGAACAATTTGAATTTTTCTAATTTGCACATTTATAGTTCACCTTTCAACAAACAAGACAATGAAAGCATGAAAGAGAAAGTAATGGTTGTAAAGCATGACAGCTGTGATTATTCGAACTTCCTATAGAATCAAATCATATGGCTCAAAATGCTGTAACATCCACAGAATATTTTTTGCACCAAAACAATTTGAAAGTATTAATCCAGTAAAATTTACTCATGTCATCCAGGTGGACAAATAATCAGTGTAATCTGTTCTTTCCTGATTAATATCGCCTGGGCAGCTTCTGGTGAGCTGTTCAGAGAGAATATCAATTTACACCAACAACGCCTGACTATAGATTGTGGCTAAGAAAGACAAGACCTTTGGGAAGTCTTGATGACCTTTGTCACCATCCAGGCCTCAGTTGGGTCCTATATACCTGCTGTTCCAATCCAAAAGGAGAAGTGTCGTGTCTCCATTCTGACCTCCAAGATCCGCTCAATCAGCTGTGAAGGACTGGTTTTGAGGACACACATGAATACGCAACCTCTCACAAATACACCTGGAACACACCAGCCTCACAGATTCTTTATGTTCCCAGTTTCTTATGGATTTCATAGAAGAGATTTTACTTCATGAAGTGTAGCCTCCTCTTTCTGAACAAATTGATTTTTTTTAACACAAAGAGCTGCTTTTTCCACTATTCATTTGGATATGCACACCTGGATTCATACATGTGGGCTTATTCATTATTGTGCCTTTTTTGCAGACTCAGGTCAAGGGTAATATGAAGATAAATGCAAGGGCTTGAAGTGAAGCATTTTTTTGATCTCTCTCAAAGCAATGTCTCTAATCAAGGGACCCATTGGTCTTCGGTTCTTTAGGCTCCCTATTATTGTGTAGTTTCTATGAAGACTCTTAAGGCTTTTGGGCATAATGAATACCTCTTGAGTGAGTCAAGATTCTCCTTCATGAATGTGTCTTTGGAGAAACATATGAAGTACCACAAAATGACATGTTGTGTTTTACATACAGTGCAGTCCAAAAGTCTGAACACACTAGTGAAAATGCTTCTATTTTGCATTTTTTTCTAGTTTAATACAACAGTTTTAAATGCAAATTATATTATTGACAACTGGAGTGAAAAGCAGAATCTCTGAAATATTTACATGAATTTCAGAGTTTATTATTAATCGTATTTGGTATGTCCCATTTTTGCTTTAGTGACAGTGTGCACTTGAGCTGGCATGAACGCCACAAGTTTTTGCAAAACCTTATGATCCATTTTAGATCAAATTCATCAGATTGTCATCTGAACATATGCTTCAGTAGAAGAGATTAGGCATCAGGATAATTTGACCTTTTGTACAAAGCAGTTAACATGATCAATATCACAAATTATGTTACATTTAAATAAGGATCTAAGTGCACAGTTTTGAATATTAACTATTCAAGATATTGAACATTTACTTTATACACACACACAAACCTCTTATTCATTAAGGCTCGTGGGGATGTTGGAGTCAATCCGTTGAGAGGCAGGGTACATCCTGGACAGGCCACCAATCTATTGCAGGGCAAACACAGAGACACACTCACACTCACATTCACACCTATGGGCAATTAAGAGTAGCCAGTTTACCTAACCTGCATGTCTTTGGACTATGCGAGAAAACTGGAGGACCCAGAAGAAACCCACACAGGCACAGTGAGAACATGTAAACTCTGAACAGAAAGACCCCAGTCCAAATGGCATTCGAACCTGGAACCTGCATTCTGTAAGGCAACAGTGCTAACCTCTACACCGGACTGCTGACCATATATATATGTGTGTGTGTGTGTGTGTGTGTGTGTGTGTGTGTGTGTGTGTGTGTGTGTGTGTGTGTGTGTG
>JAQQZR010000014.1:10741091-10757227 GCA_030068235.1 Notoglanidium macrostoma
AAACCTTTAAAACATTCATAAGCTCCTTTGACGCTCAGCTGTGAAAGCACCTCATTTACCCATACTCTCTTCTCTCAATTGTTTAAGCAAAGAATACTGAGAGCTGCAAATAAGAATGGCGCTTTGTCTTTATCTCTCATCCTCCTTGGCTTTCAAAGGATGTGTCTGTCATCTCCCGGTCGGTGTTTGACCGCCTACCTGATAAAGGCAACAATTGGGGGGATGGGGAGACCTGAAATGTGTCCATGCTTGTGCAGGACATGCCAAATAGGCCATGAGAACATTGCTAACCACACCTATGTAGCCTCAATGACTGAGCAGGATGGAGTCACTAATTTTTTTTTAGACACAGAAAGTAAGTCTCTGTTACCCCTCTAACTATCATGAAGTGGGAAATCGGACACTTCTGTTTATTTGGACATGTCTCAATCATTCCTGCAGATAAGTGCTTGGGCCCCTATGCAGTTATAGACCATGTAGATAGATATCTAGAGCTAAATGCAACAAGTGTAAGTGTACACAAGTATCTAGAAACTAAGGGGTTACAACAACAGACATAGTTTATGTTTTTGGTCCCAGCTTTCAATCCTTATTGAGATTGTAAGCAAATTTGCAAAACACCCTTAACATAGTTCTGTCTATACTGGTAAATGGCCACTGTGATATAAAAAGTGGACATAAGTCCTGATTGAATCTCATACAATAAAAAAAACCTAAAATAATTTTAGCAAACAAGGTCAAATGGGGCAGAATGGCCACCTGTCCTGTTTGCTTGCCAGACTCTAATTGAAACATGATGAATTTCCTCACCGAGTCAGATGTTACATCCCTCCAAAGCAAGGGTCATCCCAGGTCTCCAGGAAGGAGCACTCCTGTTCTTTATAGTGTCCACTAATTTGCTCAGCAGTTGATTTGCTCAGTTACTCAGTTGATCTTCCCCAGACCTTACCGAGGCAGAGGTTAATGGCCACTGGTTCCCCTTGTGGAGAAATCCTTCATTATACTGGTTCTTCATTTTATTACTGTTGGTGGATCAATAGGAAAAAATAATTTATCTTTTTTTCTTTTTCTTTTTTTTTTTTTTTTGCTGGGAACTATAAGAGCATGGGGCAGCGCATAAAGAGGGCTTCGGAGTATTTATCTATAATAAATACAAACCCATATTCATTACCAGAATATCACACAGGCTGCCTGTCCAGTGTCCAAGTGCATTCACTCATCCATCGACTTCTTGTTTACAATAGATATTAAAAGGATCATATAGGTCTTATACAGAATACAGTATTTAATTACCTTCCTAGCATATGAAATGGGTCTGTTTTTTTGTTTTGTTTTGTGGCATTCAAATGATATTTCTTAGTCCATTTATAATGGACTATAATTAGTTTAGACACTATAGTCATTATTTCCATTTTGGTAAAAAAATTATTTTAAATAAAACCTATTAGGGAGCCACCCACACAACTGACCACTAACATACGGATATGCAACATGTCTTTGTTTTGCTGTTTATAACTATGTTTTATACTTTTAAAATGCATTTTCTAAATATAATTACTTTCCACTGTGTCACCAGATATCGCTGTCATGGCAACACTCATTTTGTATGAAGGTAACATTTAAGCTTAATGTTAGGGACAGGGTTATCACTTCCTCTTTTCCTTATTAGTTTATTTGCATGAAATCCACCCTTATTTGTTCAAGTTTCTCATAAGACCATTGGTCCTAGTGGTCGACTAAGGTTAACTCATATCTATTCATGATCTCAGTCGTGTCATCGAACCTCGTGTCCTAACTGTTGTCTTTAAAATGAGTCAGCTGTTCAGAGTCATAAAGTTGTAGACTTGCCTTTTGTGAATGGCAACAATTGTTTGCAGCAGCACTCGGTGCATGAAAAGAAGGACACACACATGGAGTCTCAAGGCTGGTGGCCTTCTCAAAAGATGATTGCGCCATTATCATGTATGATGGGTAAATGAGAAAGGCATCTATTGTATCTCTTTAGATTGAGACAATAGTGTTTGGTGGCAAGCAAACAAGAGAGCAAACAAGTGACAGATTTCAGCTGATCATAAAACTTATACAACCTGTGCCATGTAACAGAATGACCTGCTTTCCTGGCATATTGCTGGGTTGAGGTGGAAACACAAATTAAAGCAAAATAAAGACATTTATTATATTCATTTTTGGCTGATGTATAACAACATTTAAACACATGGCCATGGGCTAAGTTCTTAAAGTGGAACAAAATATGTTTGAAAGAGAAAAACACACAAACCCACGCCCTGCACTCTAATCCTATTGAGCTCCAAAATGAAGGACTAAAAAGAAGGCTGTTGGAATAAAAGTGCATCTGCCACCAGGGAATTAAGACCAGGGGAGGGGAAAGGGACTAGCTACTTGAGTATAGTTCATATGGTGAGGATGCATGTCGCTGCTCGAGGGAACAATGGCATTAACAGGCCCCTCATGGCCCATATTCAGACTCCAGCCATGTGGCACATGAAAGGGAGACAGTCGTTCTTTCGCCTGCAGCCGCAGCTTGCCCTCCCAGCGGTGCATTGTTAGCACACAGCAAGAGACCTGCCTGACTTGTGGCCTGCTTCATGGAGGTAGAACTAAAGCTCTTTATTAATTTGCATGCCCAGACTTCACTGGATTCATGTTCTGTGGAGGTGGCTCAAAAACAAATACACAACAGATGGGCTCACTTAAATTTGATTGGACGTAGTGGCAACTGTGTGCCTGTTTCAATCTTAATCGGCCTCAGCACTAACCCCTGTTGCAGCCCAGGACAAAGCAAACACAGGTTATCTACCTACGTCAGTGCATTGAGGAGGTTGATCTCAGTTTATACAATGCAGACCATTTTAGTAGAAAAAAATACAATCTGTTAAAGAAACTCGATTTAGCACACCAGCAAGGTTTTTTTTTTTTCTCTCCATGTTGTATTTGCAGTGTGTATAATTTTACATAATACAGTTTTTACAGAAAGTATCTGAGTCACCTTACCTGTTGGTTTAAATAAGGACACAGTGAGAGTATTTTTCTCCCCCTCCTTTGACACACTTGTCCCCAATCATCATAGCTCATGCTTTGCTTTCTATATAATTTGTCAGATCTAATTAAATCTTGCAACTTTATTTGTAATGAACTGAGGTCTACGTCAATAAATCAAAGTGTCTGCCAAATTTGATCAACCATACTCTTGGAGAAGCTGCCAAACATCCACCATGAATCTCAAAGAAATCCTTATAATTTTAAGTTGAACTGCATTTTGCTGTTGTTATTTAAAAAGTAAAAAAAAAACACTGAAATAAGGAAACTGTGCTGACAAGTCTAGTCAAGGTTATGATTTATTTTAAGACAATAATTGTTGATTTAATTGTCATATTTGATGAATGAGGATTTTTTTTTTCACCGTTCATAAACACACTGGATTCTCCCCATTACAGATTAACACACCACAGGGCTGATATACACACCTCTGACAGCAGGCAACTCGTCCATCATTGTGTTGCTGCTTGTTGAACTTTGATGAATGACCTTTTTTGATTGAGTTGACTGAGGTTGGGCCAAAGCCCCTCTGATGAACCTGAAAATGAAATGATTACTATTGGGTCGTATTGACTGGACTGGGAGGTACATTCACTGGAAAAGGTTAATTGGACTTGAACCCAGAAAATCAAGAGGTTAAGCAGGGTCAAAATGACAGCAGCCTCATTCATCACCCTCCTGAAATTGGCGCTAATCAGATAAGACAAGAGGTTCTTGATAAGCATTTATGTTATGTGAATAAATATTCTTTCTGGACTCACTTAACAAGAAAACCTGGCACGAGATATATAATCACAGTGAAAGTAGATTAATTGATTGAGCTGGAATTAAACTCCCAAATTCTACATTGACTAACAGGCTCATTATTTCCAATATTATTCCATGTTAATCATGACAAGGAGTTTGACCTGGTATGAGTCAGTTCAAGTGATTTACTAAAATGTATAATGATAAAATAATAATTTCAGTCTTTCAATATTAAACTGCTCTATAAAGTATGAATTATAAGGTAGTTAAATGCAGGAACGATACAACCATCCTAACTTAAATGTTTCTCAGCAAAAAAAACAAGCCTCAATGAAACATCGCGGGTTTGAAACATAGATTTAGGGTGGTGCAGCATGCAGGTAGCATTGCTGCCTTACATCTTCATCGTCTGGGGTTGGATTCTGAGCTCAGGTTATAGTCTGTCTGGAGTTTTGTATGTTCTGCCTGTGTCCACATGGGTTTCCTCATGGTTCACTGGTTTCCTTCAACCTCCCAAAAACATGCCAGTAGGTGGGTTGGCTATTATTATGTTGGCTATTGGATAGGATGCTCGTCTCTCATGCCAATCATTCATAAGATACGCTCTGGATCCACCACAATCCTGACCAGAATAAAGATGAATGATTCTCAGATGTTCCATGTGCAACAGAGACTGAAAGACAGGGATCCATGAAAGTGAAGGAAAAATTGTTGGGTTCGTGCTTTGCTTGTCACTATGTGTCATATGTTTTGTGTGAAATCTTGTGTATGGGTATTATCTTGCAGTGTGGATTTCAAATTGAGACACCAATATAGAGTTCAGAAAGTAGTGTTTCCCTTCATATAATATAACATTTTAAAAAGAGACAGAATCTTTAAGAAATACGT
Organism: Notoglanidium macrostoma; assembly: GCA_030068235.1. Classification (NCBI taxonomy): domain Eukaryota; kingdom Metazoa; phylum Chordata; class Actinopteri; order Siluriformes; family Auchenoglanididae; genus Notoglanidium; species Notoglanidium macrostoma. The sequence goes on from JAQQZR010000014.1 coordinate 10,745,784, forward strand.
GTTTGGTTATAAACTTGCATGCGATGACAATTGTTTAGCTTCTTAAACCTAACGCTGTCCTCTTTCCTTTTGAAGTCTTGCAACGAGTAGCGATTTTAGGGAAGACCTCATGCCGTGCATGTTGCTGGTGATCCCTGCTGAGTGTGACATTCTAATTTCATGCCCCCCCTCCCCGTCCACCCATCTACCCCCCACCCCAAGCCCACCAACCTCCCACCCACCTTACTCGCTCCCTCAATTCCTCCCTCTTGCTCCAAGAATCCCTTCTCTCTCCCAGGAAGCCTACATGAACACTAGCGCACAAAGCTTAATTAGCATGTCATATCAAGGGCTCAGCCCCCCCAGGGTCTATGGCAGCTTGCCGCTCTAAATGAGCTGGCAGTGGATCATGTCATAACGTCATTCATTCACTGGTCCAAATGGAAATGTGGTTGTACATTTTGGTCTGCTTATATTGTCAGATAAAAAGGGCAAATATTCAGTAATTTTATATCTCTTAAAGAAAGGTCAGTCATACAAACTTCATATGTTAATATCGCATGTGTTTGCAAGTGAACGTGTGTTTATTTTTCCAGTTGTTTCAAATGACTCATTTATTTATTTTCACATGATCACATGATATTCACATGATATATCCCCATATGCAGTTTCAGAGGATAACACCTTTACATCTTTCTCACAATCACATCTTGAAAAAATGTGTTCTTTTCAGAAAAGTATGGGAGTAGGTCCTTATGGAACATTATATATATATATAGTACAGCCTATTAAGTAAATAAAAAACAGTTGGGGGCATATTGTTCTAAGAAAATTGTCAATAGCATGGTGTTATGTGGTCCAATGCAAAGGAGTTACCACCCAGTTATTTTTTAGGTTTTATCCGCCTTATATAACAGCAATTTTCTAACAATTACCTTTTTTTTTAATTAAAGTACATCATACTTTTTATCCATTTATAGTTACACATTATGTTCCGGAATATCCTTTTAAAAAGCTGCTTCTGGCAGAAAACTTAACGTTTTCAAATACAAAGTGCTAACACTGCAGACTCCTTGCAAAAATGCCCAATAAAACATCATATGAATACTTCCACATTTTGAAATCCACTTGTCTGGACCATCCAACATACAGTCCTTGTGTGAATTGTTTAAGAAACTATAACATAGAACAAGCATCAGAGATTAATCAATTAAACCAATCAGAATAAAGCATTCCACAAGACTGTGGTATAAATAGGCACAAATTATTTAAGCATCACACAATGTGTATATTAAAGCATGGTATTTGTCTTTACTAATTATAATGGAAATATCATACTCCAGACCAAGCATAACATGAAATTCCTTATATTATTGTACTCTATCTCTTTTTCAGTTTCTCCTTCCCTCGTTCCCTTGTCACTATGAGAAGGCAACTGCCCCTGTCCTGTCCAATCAGACTGTTAGCATGTCAACACAATCTTCCAAGCTCCTTTGAGCGAGGATCCCTCCGCACTGGCCCTTAACAACACCCGGTTGCTCGGCTAGCTTTATCTGAATGTGAAAGGAGGATGGAGGAAGGGGGGATCGATGGTACCCTCACACCCCAGCACGTCCACGAAACTCTTGAGTGACCACCATCAAAGGGGCACACATGGAAAGGCAATGGAGGGATCGTTCGGTGGCTGACTTGACCTGTTTAATCCAGTCTCGGTGGAAGACGAAGAGAAGCAAAGACAAGAAGAGCTCATCTGAAGCTTGTCAATGTAGTAAGGGAAGCTGACCACTAGATGACACCATGATAGCATGGATTATATTGATTTATTCAAATGATCAGATATGAAAAAGAGCCTGAAGATAAGAGGAAGTGCTCTGATAGTGCAAAAGCTAATTTTGGTTTGAACCACCATATTTGGTGGACTCGAGTGGAATGGCGCAGGGCGCAAACACTTCCTCCATCTTGTCACATCCCGTAATGATTTCTGAGTCAAATCCATAATTAACCAGGGACTGAACTGAGAGCATGTTTTAGAAATAAATTTTCAGTTCATCCATCTTTCAGGCGGCAGGTAAGAGATTAGGGAGCATATGCACTCATCTTATTATTGGGTGCACTTAAGTGGAGTGTTCCAAAGCATATAATTACCTTGTAGGCTTCTGGCCCTGAAGTATATACGTGGAGAGAGATGCTGTGTATTCATGAGACATGCAGGCCACTCCGGCAGACTGAAGCAGCGCGCTCTAGTCACCCCTTCACCCTCTTTTGTGGTATACACCCGTTGCCATGGGTATTAATTGAATAAAATTTCACACATTGTAGTCTGGGTAGGAATTTCTTACCTCCGTTTGTCATTTTTGCTTATATAATGCTATCCATGATATAATGTGGATGCAAGATGTAGTCACAGTCCTACACCTTTGTTTATGTGCAAGATGCAAGGAAATGTTGAAGTATCTGAAATAATACCATTATATAGTTAATTCATAAGTCATGTACTAATATGGATGTCTGTTATATCAAACCGTTTAATGTTTTTTTTTTTAAGTTTTAAAATATAATATGGTGATTGATGAATCAACCCCAATTAGACATTTTCTTACACCTGTTACATATGGCTGTGTACTAGCATGCTTGTGGGTTTGATTAAAACAAACTCAATATAGTAATTACAGTTCTAATTCAGCTGTAATATTATGTTATTATGTTATACAACCTGTACCACTATACAACTTGCCCTTTCAAAACAAGTGCTAAAGAATGTGTGTGCTATCACTATGAGAAGGTGCAAGCTGACTGCAAAATACATTGCATTGATTTTCTGACAGTCGTTAAAAGACTGACTGACTGACATTTTGTGCCTCATTAGATTATCTATAACAGACAGCCACTTGAAAGGCTATGAATAAATTCACTCCCCCAAATCTTCTCACATATTCAGTTCAGGGGCAACTGTATTTAAGAACAGAGATTGTATTAAAAAAAAAAAGCAACAATGAGTAATCCTTTGTCATGCAATTTGCATGTAGCTTCACCTGTATGACACAGGGGTTAATTTTCCCTTCTCTCCCTAAAATACAGCATAGGTAAAAGGTTAACTTGAACCAATGCATGACTTGTGGAGAATTAAACTGCAGTATTTATGCAGAAAGCCTGCGTATCCAGAGCGCTTCAACATTTAAGCCCCCCTTCACACGCACACACACGCACACACACACACACACGCGCACACAATTCATTTCATTCTCTGAAGCCGCACATAGAGCAATCCATTAGTGTCAGCTTTGTCAGAGATTTTAAGTGGACACCTGTCCATTAAGACTAGCATTTTAGCATGGCTCATCTCAAATTATTTGCCAGAATTAAATAGAAAAAAGTCCCAAATGAAATAACTGGAAAAAAAGCATGTTTAAACCATGTTTCCGATCTCGTTAACTGCATCTGCTAGTTAAAGACACATCACTTGCTCTTCAGAATACGTGTGGGGTAAAGGTAAGTGTTAAAGCATGTCAAATAATGTTTCCCTGAAATCCTCCATGTGAAAAGGGCAATAGCGTATCAAGTTAAACAGCATTCTCATGTTTAGGTGCTTGTAAGGTGGACACCCTTCTTCTCAATTCTCAGTGGGGGAGTGGTTCAAGTGCAACTTCTCCATATTCAACAGAGAAACAACTGCAGATCTGTGTGGCACCTTAGGTGCATCTCCTCATTTCCATTGGCTTGGGTTTTAGGTTACAAGCATGGGGGGATAAGGCAAGACAGACGTGTCAGTGATAAGATCAAAAGGAGTGGGGAGGTTCCTGATCCCTCATTACTAGGCCAGATGATGCACTCTCCTCTGGCACATTACAGCAATGAGATTTGGGCCCCGAGTATTCACCCAACAAAAGGGATAAAACCCTCGTGAGCAAGACGGCTCGGCTCATCTCCACTCAAATTAATTAGAGCCTTCTGTAAAGCAGCCCTGGATTTAGGAGGGTGTGGAGATGGTTGCTCATATGATGGCTGTCATTTGTGATTTGTAAAGCTCATGTTTGGCCATCAGATATACCAATAAGGTTAAAAATGGTTCAAAAAAAGATATTGATTATTTTAATGTTAACTTCAATAGTAAAAACTGTCCTATTTTAAACCCTTTAAGGCCTGTTATTCAGCAAGTACCAGTAGTCGAAAGAGCACAAAACACGTTGATGTGACCGCCACAGAAATAATCAGAAATAAAGAAATGATCAGAGAATTAAACGATCAGGAAATTTACTCAAGTAAGAGTAAATAAGTCGACTCGAGTAATTAATATTCAAATGACTTTTTTAAAACTATGCAATTGACAGAAGTAATCTGAAAGGTATGTTAACTAACCAAGTGAGCTATGCCGACATGATCACCACCTTGATTATCAACAGTATATTGAATATTATATGAATAAATGTAACACCAAATGTAACAAATGTAATAAATGTAAAGGTATATTATATAAAGAAATGTAACGCCAGCAGGCCTTGCTTGGTTTGTTAGCTAGCTAGCTAGCTCATGTTGATTCATGCATGTTTCCAGCTACATAGTTAGCTACATATAGTTAGCTAGGTAGGATAAAAATATTATATTTTACTCTGTAGCAGCAATCAAAAATAAAAGTTGTATAAAAAGTTCATGTAAAAGTACTATGATTCAATTATAATCACAAAAGTTGTGATTACCATGTATGCAAGAATTGTATAAAGCTTAAATTAATAGTAAAAGGTATGTTGTAGGAACAATATTGAGGAATGAAAAGAAAGAAAAAGTGAAAAAGCCAAAGGCTCCCAGCTAATGCTAGTTTAGGTAAAATCATTTATGGGTGCAACAGGGATGGGCTAGTTACCAGGTATGTAAACCTAAAACTTTTTACCTTCTGGAGGGAAAAATAAACACTAATGTTGCTTCTCATCACTGGAGACAGGGAATGGTTTGAAAAAGCAAAGTTATGCTGGTTCTAGGTCTATTAGACAGGTAGTTATTTACTTGGTATTCCATAATTTCTGGTGCAATATGTTGTTGTCTTTCATTCTTACATTATCAGTAACCTCTTCAGGGTGGTAGCAGATTCCCGGAAACAATGGGCACGATGCGGAAATGCACCCTTGATGGGATTCCAGTCCATCGCAGGGCACCATGCACACATTCACACCAAGGGTAAGTTAACATTGCCAATCCACTTCAAAAATTGTTTTGGTAGATGGGAGGAAACCAGAGAACTAAGAGGAAACCCATGCTGATATGCATGTTGTCCCATGTCAGCATGGGTTTCCTCTTGGTTCTCTGGTTACTTTTACATACAATCATACTTTTACATGAATATTTTTTACAACTTACCTGCACTCCACTATATTGTTGTCCCAGAGAAATTACTGATCAAGGAAACATTTAAGCCAGATAGGTAGACACCAGTGTCTGCATTCTGGCTGATATAGCAAGCTAACAATTATTCACCAATTAACTATCGATCTATCTAGAAGACTCTCATCTTTCCAAAACATGAAAATAATCATATTTGAAGGTTTCTGGACATGAGATCACGTATTATACCCACACTTGCATATTCTGCGTCTTATCCATGTTTTCTTATTTATATCGCATGGTATCATTATTTTTTTTTTTGGCATGTGGTCTGCAGGGAGAAGGGAATGGAGTCTTTTAGCGGCTAGCTAGCTCTAACATCCAGCAGAATCACACAGAAAACAACTCTACTCTTAATGTTGTTGGGTAACTTGAAGTTTGAACTTGTATAATATAATATCTCTACAATTATTTGCTAGGTACGTTGTCGGGAGAGAAAAAAAGGAAAGAGAAAGAGAAGTAAAAGTTTTATTTCTTCAGTCATGTAGGCCTGTGCAGTCAGCTGAACACATTTTCTGGTTCTTCTGGACGATTAGCCAATCCTTCACCACTAAGAGTTAGCTTTGTCATGTTAAAGAGATTAACGGACATGACAGCAAATCAGTTCTTAATGTCAGATTTGACTTAAATATCAAATGGTGCCATTGACTAATGTCTAGCCTGGAGCACAAAAAAGCTGCAGCGTTTGCCATAAGCAAGATACATTACTTTGTGGCATCAGGCACATTGGTTTTAATTTTCAGTTCTAAACAGACTTAAACATTATTTCCCTTTTTTATTTGATCTCTGTTTAAATTCGTGCCAAGATGGAGCATTCCAGGTCTAATATAATGGTAAGCCAATTCACATTCTCTTAAGTTGAATTCCCCAGCACAGAGAGAATAGTTACCAGCTAGGAGGCAAAACACAATCAAGTATTGTGAAAAGATATGAAAGAAAGGCAATTGAGTTAACTGTCATGGTGTTCCTGTTGGGCTCAATTTGAAAAGTGGATGTTTTAAGAGAGGTCCCCTGACTTTCTGTGTGTAGATTTTGAAGACGACAACACTGCCCCGTTGTTAAAAGGAGCACGGCTTGAATTTCATGCTCGGAAAACAGTTAGGCTATTGGCCATTTAAATCCACAATTACTGGCTGGACAATTGCAAAGCGGTTGTAATGAAAATGCAACAAATCACCATTGGCAGCTCCCATCTCCTTTTGTGCGCACATTTATCGCCAAAGACTTCCTCTGACATTACAGCCTTCTGAGTTTAGAATAGAGGCAGTTTGTAGTGTGTGCGGAGTCGCCTTTTCTTTTTGCCTTGTAGTAGTACTTAAGTGTCATGTTATGCCCGAGGCGAAGGAGACTCTCAATGACCCGCTCTGGCTGGATTTTTGTGTTTACTGTATTCTCTTCAATAAGCACCACTGAATCCCATCTCTTATCAGTGCATAAAGTCTAACAGATTGCCGACTCGAGTTTCCCCTTCCAGCCAATGTTGGTTTTTGTCCTTTGTCTGCCTTGACAATAGTTTCCACATACTCCACAGCTTGAGTTTCTTTCTTCTTTATTTGCGGGGTATCACCCTCTATGTGAGGAACAGCCATTTGAATGACGCAGGTCCAGCCCTGAAGAGGCTCTTTCTGGGGGAGAGAGATAGGGATGCCAGCGCTGCTAAATAGTGTTACATGGCTAATCTTTTGGGGGAAAAGGGATTTGAGGGAACATAGCTCTTAATTATTCAAGCTGCATGCATAAATGACCCAAAATTATAGCATCCTTTTTAAAAAAATCCCTGACAGAAAAAAACCATGACGCTTGAAAGCTAACAAAAAGTATTTAAAAATTAGTTTTGCGTATTTGATTTTCAACAATTCCAATTTGAAAAACACATTTTTTTTTGTAAATCTGAAGAAGCTAAGGTGAAAGAGGAACTACTTAAATACTCAAAAGCTATTTTTTACGGTGATGTTAATCAAGTCAAGTCAAGTGGCTTTTATTGTCATTTTTGATGATTCGGTACAAAGTGAAATGAGACAACGTTCCGTCAGGACCAAGGTGCTACATACAAGACAACACAGAATTACCACAACTGCACGTGTGCAACAAAAGACAACATAAGACTACCTGAAGTGCACGGGCGCGGACATTGCAGACATCACAGGACAGTGCAATACAGGACATAAAGACAGTGAGACTTAGAGACGGTGCAACATAGAGAAAGTGCAGTGCTAACAAGTACACAGTCCTAGTGATATCGGTCAATGCTTAGTATATGCCCAGTCTAACTACTTGGGTAACATGCTAGCTAGTTAGACTACACTAATGTTAGCTTGCTGGCAATCATTACCTTGCCAAAGCTAGCAGCATAATAGAAATCTAGCTTTTTCAGTTGAATATAAAAACGTTTAGGCATTTTTGGACATAACTTCATTATGGATCTTATCTTCATTTCCAAATCCATTGGACTTCATGTCTCTTCACTTCACTTCGTGTTCATGGCCATAAGTCTGAGCGATGACTGTGATTGGCTAAATGCTGAGTTTGACTTTTGTGAAAGCATCTATTTTTCTTTATCAAGTCCGGATGCTTCACTTTTGGCCAAATTTAAATCAAATCTGTATTTTTTTTAGATAAAAGTTTTAAGATTTGTATCTACAGTTCTAGAGTTTATGTGACATATAAATCATATTCAAATACTTTTTTCTCTCTCTCTGTCTGTTTGTTGCCTCATCATAAATTTTACATAAATTTATCAGTTCCAGTAACGCAGTGACAAAGCAATACTTCCTACAAGCAGTGTGGGGAGCTACAACGTTACACTGCTCTCAAAAGGCCTATGATGCGTTTAGAAAAAATTTCATACAGTTCAATTATATACTGCAGTCAGAATGTCTGGGCATTCATCTAGTACTGTATCTTGACAAATCTGATGCAAATTTAAGTCAAATATTCAGGACATATACAGTAGCTCCTCCTGAGTAACCATTATGCAACTCCTTTTCAGTTAGATATCATGCTGCGATGATGCCTGTCCATTTAGTATGTTAAGATTGTTTTAAAAAGAATAGAGAAAAATGGAAACACATGCAGAGATCTGACGCTCAGTGGTTGTTAAACCACAGTCTGCTGTCCGGTAAAGCTATTTCAGTACATTATATTCAGAGGATGCAGAAAAATCCCCAGTAACCACTGTGTATCTGAATGCTTCAGGATCTTATGAACAGACATAAAGCAATAAAAAAATGTTTGTCTCTATATTTTATGCATAGATGTATTGAACTAAACTGTAAAATTAAATACAATATGCGCACACGTATTTTTACTTTAATTACAATTAGTAAATACAAATGTCTAGAGAATGTTTTATATTCAGGAAAGCAGAACTTTCTGATGACATTCATGGCCATTAAGAGGTCCACCTGTATTTTATAAACTAGCAGAAAATTAATATCTCCGATGGACAAGCGCTATGACATGATCTAGAATGTATGTTGAAATAATTATGCCACAATATGATGCTAGCCTTTAATCCTGATTTCTTTATACCATGGTGCCTTTTCATGATTGAGGTTTTGATTATAAGGTTGTTTTTCATTCTTGAGTGCACATATAACAGGATGACTTTTGTAGAGTTCAATGTGTTTCAGATGTGCAAAGCCACTTAATAGGACATTACTTAGTGAGTATTGCCTGAAAAGATTAAATAGCACTTTTTAGGATTGTCAGTACCCTTTGTGTGTGTGAACTATTGAATACAAGTGACAAAATCCTACAAATTAAGCAATTTGAACAATTTTAATAGGAACTAGCCAATTATTTTGAAAAAAGGAAAAAAAAAATACCAAAGCAGAAAGACATAATAGAAAGTATTCATCTTTGGACACATAACAGAATATGTTAATTGTTCAAAATCATTATTTCATAATGAGTCGAGAAAATACAGGTTGAAAAATAGTTAGACCTAGCATTTGTTAAAAAGAAAGTCTTCTTGTCCATTTACTTGTGTGCTTGCAGTCCTGCAGAAGCTTAGCAAGGACTAGTAGCATGTAGAGAGAGGCTGAAATTGTTGCAAGGTGTCTGCAAGATGTGCGAGTTGACCTCATGTCAGTTCTGAGCTCTGCTTTGAGGTCAAAGGGAGAGAGTCTGGCTGATATGAAAGGATAAGATGACCCAAAAAAAGTCACTGTGTGTATCAAACAAAAGATGGTTGGTGAGGAATGTGGCATGGCTGGAGATTACGACTATAAAAGGATGATGGAGTCATTAAAGGATATTTTGTATCTCTTGGCTGTATGGTTTGTACAATAACACAATAAACCTAATAAAATGAAATGTATAGCCCATGTAATGCGTGATAACAAGTGAGGCTGTTGTAATAGTTGTATGTTTTTCATACAGAAAAAAATAGTTTTCCTGCAAATTACGGTTTCAAGATGATTAGCTTCTACTCCAATATGATGACATCACTGAGCATCTTCCTGTAGTGTCTAACCAGGTTATAGAGGTTCCTTAAGCGCTTTTTTATATTCTGAAGTTTGTGCATACAAACATTCCTCTTCAAGGTTTTCAGTAGACTTCAGTAGAAATCTCGAGCTAAGGTGGTTATTGACAAACACTGATTTTGTGCTCATGCAGCCATTTCAGTGTTAATATGGATGAATCATGGCTCCTCACTGGTACAACAGAAAAGAGATCCCTAGCCCTAGAACTGAGAGATCGCAAGCTCAAATCCCAATGAAGACATGGCCATCCATGAACTTGAGCCAAGCAGCAAATTTGCCGTGGATTGAATATTCTCGCTCCCCTGTCAATCATAATGACAGGTGTCAGTGATTTCATGTATGCAGAAAAGGGCAGAAAACACTTTCCTCTGTATGTGTTATGCTCCCCTGTGGTTTACCATGAGCAACAGTTTGAGAAGATGTGGTTGGCTGGCTTAATGTCGAGGAAGAAGCACCTATTAGCCTTCACTTTCCCTGGTTGGTAGCTGTCATATGATAGGTGAGAGCAGGCTGGTGGGAGAGAATTGGCAGGTGACCAAATTGGCTATAAAAATGAAAGGGAAAAAAATGGATGCATCAGCGAGATTCATCAAAAGATCCTTCTACAGCCAAGTTTTAACCTACTGGCAGAGGCAACCAGGTGTTCAGTTAAAATATTCTGGTACTCAGCAAAAATCAAGCTTCACAAGAGCTTCTGAATGACCAGCTGCAAAAGCTACAAAGCATCAGTGATCCACCACCATTTTTAATAATGGGAGCTTTTCCTTGTATGCAGCCCACACTAATTTTTGGCCAAACAAGCTGATGGTGTAGATGTGCAAATAGTTTGATTTTGGTCTCATTTAGCCACAGAGCAAGATTCCAATTGTAGTTCTAAAGATGCTTTGTGAAGGTCCGGACTGTGTTCCTGATTCTGAAACAGTGTGATGTTGGCTTTGTGGAGTTATCGAGAAAGAGGAACATGCACCACGTGGGTCCAGGAACATGACAATATCGGGAAAGACAAAAGTAGTCGAGAGATGTTTCCTTGCTCATATGTAAACATATAACAGGTGTTTCATTATTTTCTCACAAAGTGAATATCCAACTATGTATCCATGTTCATACAAATCATATAGGATTGTGTTATCATGGTTAAACTATACCATAGTTTGCATGGAAGACATTTTCCATTCATCAAACAACTAAATCACACAATTTAAACAACTGCCCTTCCTTTACAGTCAAAACATTACCTGATAAAGGTAATTACCTGGAAATTTCAATCACCTAGGTCATTATAAGCTGAGGAAGTCAGTCCCAGCCAGAGAAAACATGGGGCCAAGCCTTTTCAAAAGAAAAAGAAGGGAAACCCCCTTACACAATACAAACAACACACACACACACACACACACACACACACACACACACACACACACACACACACACACACACACACATAGTTCATGTATCTTTAACCGAGACGTCACCTGGTCAGTCTGACAGAACACGAAGACAGAACATGTAGTGATTATGATAAGTCCTTGAAGTTGTACACACACACACACACACACACACACACACACACACACACACACACACACACACACACACACACACACACAC
>JAQQZR010000014.1:10780229-10799595 GCA_030068235.1 Notoglanidium macrostoma
CTCACCCCAAGATGCTGGGATTGGCTCCAGCTTCCCCGCGACCCAGACGGATAAAGTGGTATAGATAATGGATGGATATATATATATATAATTGTATATGTATAAAAATATAAGAAATAATGCGTATTTTTAAATAATAATAAATGTATAATAATACTCTATAATAATAAACAATAAATTTTATAATAAAATCCTGAAAAAAAGATCCACAACTGTGAAGTTTTTCAGTAAATTAATAAATGAATATATAGTAGTAGTATGTACATTATAACAAAGGATACCTCTCTCAGAAAAGTTAGTTCCTTAATATTAATAGTTCCATAGCTTAAATATCTTTTTTTGGAACCAAAATCAGTGATAAGTATTCATTGACAACCTGTTATTTCATGACTAAATTGTAACAGCGGCATAAATAAAAAATAAAAAAAGGGTAATAAAAAGTACAGTGAAATCTCAACTGGTGAAATGTTCATTATGCACTGATGATTAAAGACAAGATGAAATAGCTCACTTGTTTGTTTGGGCGGACAACCTAGCTTACTTCTCAAGGGAATTCTTTTACATGCAGGAGAAATATCCTTCATTTATTCTTCATCAATTTACATTAATAATTTATTCATAATGCCTTCCCTTTTTCACATTCCTGACAGTAGTTGAGAAACGGGGCACTCCGGCTTGCTCGCTTAGCCACTCGCACAGCTTTCACAATGCTCCTGGATTCTAACAGGGATATGAGTCAGGACACACAGAAAATACACATTTTGTGGTCTGAACAACGTAACATCTTTATATGAAAAAAGTGATCACCACCATTACAGTGTACACAATGCCATCTTCACTCCATAACTAGCCCAACTGTAACGTGGACAACTCTTCATAACTACTGCATAGCAACACCAGACAGATCTAAAAAAAAACACAAAAGACATCCAGCAATACCTCTCCCATAATAGCCCATCATAAAGCTACAGGGCACATTTTACAAGATGTATCATGACTAAAACATTGACTACAATTAGACTAGTAAGTAACACTGACTAAATCAAAACAAAAAGACTAAAATGTGACAACAATTTTCAGCAAGTGACTAAAACCAAACCTAAATTTTAAATTCTTGTCAAAATTGACACTGTCCAAAAGAAAATTCTCTCTATTTGAGTTTAATAGAATTACTTTCAATTTAATAATTATCAATATGTCAAACCTTTTGAATTGTGTTAATCTTAATCATAATAACAACTAATAATCCTTCAAAAGCATTGTTTTCCATAATTGTATTATTTCATATGTGAAGACGGGAGATTATACATCGCATCGTAAATGGAATCCCAGCTTTATCATTTGAGCTGTGACACGCCCTAGTTGATGTGGCCGCTTGTTGAGTGACGGGTTACAAATCGAAACTGTTGGCTAAATTGGTGTTATTGAAATGACCTGAAATAAACGATGCATGCCAACCCTCCCTAGAAAACACAAGTTAATTAATTTGCCAGAGACTCTATGGCATCCGTAAAATTCCCACGGTCTGATTTTGCTGCCTCTTGGGTTTGAAGGATCTATTAAACATTCCCCGATGCAGAGGGAAAGGGGGAGAATTTAATTACCTCTAGGATGTTAGTATCCAGTAAGACCTGAGGAATGTCATTTAGGTCAGAGAGCCATTGCTTAATCAGAATCGCTGTTCTCTTTTTTAATCAAAGCATGCAATCGCCGACCTGCACGCCAGGTTATGATGCTGCTTGGTGGCTTAATCTTTCCTATTCAGATTTTATTGCCTTTTTTGTCTTTAATCTCTAGAGCTGTCAATCTCCGCAGGGATGATTACTGCGGTATTTGACAGGGTGTTCCTTGGAAATTAAATAAGAACGTGACACGAGAGTGACATTGAAGGTCTAGCTATTGATATACATGGACTTCTACTCATTGTGTCGATGCACTGATTCAATTTACTTTCATGTTTAGTAATCCAACCAAGTGCTTTTTTAATTGCTGACAAAAAAATTGGGTGTGAACAAAACAAATGTACATCATATTTACTGGATGGTATTATGAACATAATAATTGTTTTATTTAAGGGCAGCATGGTTGTGAAGTAGATGTTGGTGCTTGGGATACAGGGCAGTGGTTAAGCTGTTGGACTAGCGATCAGAAGGTCATGAGTTCAAATCCCAGCACTGCCAAGCTATCGCTGATGGGCCCTTGAGCAAGGCCCTTAACCCTCAAATACTCAGTTGTATAAATGAGATATATGTAAGTCGCTCTGGATAAGGGCGTATGACAAATGCATAAATACAGCCTGTGCCAAGTTTCATGTGTTCATCTGTTGTCCATGTGGGTCTTTGTCATGTTTTTGGGTTTCCTCCTACAGTCAAAAACTACTATAATTGCCGTGAATGTGATGCTGTATTCCAGTTTTTGTTTTTGGGATAGACTCTGAATCTGTCTCAATCCTGTTTGTAAATAAAGCATTTAACAAAGATGAACAAATAAATGAATAAATATTTATCATTATAAGGAAAGAAAAAAAATTCTTCTTCTTCTTCTTGTTCATCTTCTTCATTTAAAAATTTCTTATAAGTAATGAGCACTGTATAAGTAATAATTTAATATGTCTATTTTCTATTTAATAATTAATAGATACTGCTATATCATACTAAATTCAGTTGATTTCTAAAAAGTGTGTCCTTTTTTGTCCTTTAAATCATCTGCTAAAGTGATTCAGTGTTCTTGGCAATTCACATGCCTATATATACATATATAAATGACACATAAGTACTGTAGTGCATTTATCTAATCGTGACTAAAATCCCCACTGAGCTGTACAATCGATAAACTTGTTTTAGGCAAAGCTTTTCTTGTGACTCCAACATTAACCTTCCATTAACTATTACAGAAGCTGTTAAAAGTGCCTCAGTCAATAATGCTAATCAGAAGAGCTGCTGTATAAGCTGTTAAGAAATGTGTATTCATGTTATGGTAAAGTGGCAATCTTTATTATGGGCTATTACAAGCTGAAAAAACTGTCAAATCGGATAGGTAGAGATTTCACACCAAGGTGAGTTATGTTGTCAGAGTAGAGTTCTCAGCACTAATTTTCCAGAGAGGTCATCTTTTTTTCCCTCTTCTTGTCAATGCATTTTTGAACATTGATATTCAAGTGATAGTGAGACCCAGTGCGTGACTTTAACCTCACCCTGTAATTTTGCGCAATAGCAGATAACAAATGGTGTGTATAATTGAACATTACTTTACTGATGGTTTCAGGCACTCACAAGGGAAACCTCTTAGGGTTGACACTAATGTCCATCATGTAGCGTGATGACTTTTTAAGTGAAGAAAAACATTACCTTAGCCTTTGCTAGTAGTAAATGAGTTCAAGTATCATATATACATAAAGAATTTGAACTATGATGTAATAGGGAAACATACTAGATATAAATGAGCAAGAGTTTCATATGATGGACAAGTTAAAGAGAAAACACAAGGGGTAGCTGTGGGGAACCTGCTGCAAACAGTACCTGGGTGATTACTGCAAGGATGGAGAACTGGCTTGCTTGGTCACCAACGTCCTTTATACATCAGTTGAGGGCCAACAGTAACTGCATGCAATGAGCAGCTTGTTATGTGCCATGCCAGGTGCAGACCAATTGTGATGACCTCATGCACTTGATAAGACATGTAGAACTTGTCACGGGACATGTAAGATTGGCTGGTGCAGCAGCTACACAGATGTTCCAAATAATATTAGAAGTGGGCAATCAGGCTGGTAGGCAATATGATTAGATGATGCAAGATGCAACACATTCTTAGTGTTGAGGTGATCTGACACACTGGAAACAAACAAACCATCTTGTCTAGCAATAAGTGAGTCAGTCAATATGTTCACATGCACACTAATATTCCACTATTATTCCAAATATCACAATATTCTGAATTCGATACGGGTCAGGGAAACAGCATATGCTGTTTGGATATTCCGAATTTGGCCTTATTCCAAATTTTCCAGTGTGGGATTAGGAGCATACTTTGAACATGTATATAGCGCATTCAGTATATGGGTATCAATTGGGGTTTGTATGCCAGTTCTTGCCTGTTTATGATCAGCTCCGTAAATTGTACACAAACCGACTAAACAATGCATGAAATGCCTGTATGTAAACAGGAATTTTAGTGGAATATTAATTTTCATTAGCCACATAAACAGCTTAGTAGGAATATTTTATCAATTTTTCCTGCATAAGGGCAAAAAACTGAATATTTGCGGATGTAAATGATGGATGTAAATGATGGTTGTGTAAACTAAAAAATAATACCCCATTATGACAGAGATGCCACTTTGCAAAGCCCAACTTCATACAAGGAAGTCTTAGTTGCTGACATCATAACAGTGTTAATTGATAGGTAGTAATTGAACATGGTACCTCTACCCCCCCCCCCCCCCTTTGGTTTGGCAAAAAAGATTTGGCATTTTTACCCTTGCCATTTAACTTCCAGCCACACATCCATATAAATCTAGAAAAACATCTAATTTGAGATTTTCCCCTTTCTGTCCAAATGTATCCAAGCACATAGTGGCCTGCATTTCGACTGGTTTACACAGAAATGCAGGGATCAGCCAGTTCATCTATGCAGCATTCATTCTGACGTTCTGAAATGTCCTCATTTGAGTTATATATGGAGAAGTTTTAATTAAGACAAAATAGCTCAGTTTAGCCTGTCAGCTACTCATTGTGCAGTTGAGTTTTTCATTATGGTTCAAAGGAGTGCTTGTAAAATGGTCACTGAAAAATTCAAGCCCAATTACAATGTCAGCCTGTCGCACAAATTACCTTTACTGAGGGCTCTGTGACAGGTGTATTGTGGGAGAATTGATTCTCACAGAGGGATAAGTGAATTGTCATTATGTGTCTGTTTCTTATGGCATCCAGCTGGATGTCATCTGATTTGCGCAAGCAGATTCAGATCACCAAAACTAGGGTTACAAACTCACACTAGTGCTTAGATTAGAGAAGGGGCTAAAGGCATCCACTTCATGGGTCAAGAACTAAATCTTTCCAAGGTTATACATCAGCCAAGAGGGTCAAGATATCCATTAAATAGGCCTGGACGGAAAAAGAGAACAAAGCAAACTCGACCAAAAAAGTCCCAACATGCTTTTAGTAATATTTGCATAAAAGGAAAGAGAAGTGAAAAAATGTTGCACCTGGACAGCCAAAACTATTACTTCTAAAGGAGACCAGATATCTACAAAGATCAAGAACATATTGTGGGCTTAATTAAGTTGATTGGAAACAGGATGTGGTGGGAAAATAGACAACTTTATTCCAAGGATTATGTAGGATAAAAACTACTTGACGCTCCGGATTAAGAGCAGAGAGAAAGGCGGTGGGGGAGAATGAGGACCATTTATAGCAGAGAGGATTCAGTAGCCGCTGAAGTGGAGTGTTTGACATGTAATCCAGTGGACTCTTGGCAAGCTGCTCATTGACCAGAAGGTGTCTGTAAATGGGGTATCATTGGTGTACTGCTTGGCATAGGCGGTAGTCACCATTAGGGAACCCTCAGGGCATTTTAGGTCTTCGGAGAACAATTCTAAAATCTAATTTTTAGGTTTTTTTATTTTTTTTATTTTATTTCATCGGGTAATGTTGTTTGCTGTACGTATGTTGCTGTCGGAAAACCAAAGTTACCCATTCCATTTGATCCGTCTTGCCTCATCCACCATCTGGTTTGGAGCAAATATGTTTACTGGAATAGTAATACAGCTAGATAGCAAGTTCTTTTTGCAAACACCATTGTCTAAAGGCACGGTACTCAAAAGCATTGAGAATCATGATGTTCTATATACTATGCTAGTGCTTAAAACAGAAGCAAAACATGTTATTATTATATTAATGCCAAAAGTGAGTGATGTTCTATAGAGGATCCATATACAGTATATTAAACATTTTGCAAATGAAATTCTGTCAGTAGTCCATTGTATAAAGAGGCATGGCAAATTCCATTAACTACTTGCAGGTTAATGTACCAAGAAAGCATGTTGGTGCAGCAGGTAGTGCTAATTGCTCATGCTTAAAGCACATTCTCCCCACTTTCATGTCAAGTGTTTTTTTTTTTTATTGGCTTTTTTATCCATGTGGGTCTCGGTCATTTCTGGGTACGGTCATTTCCTTCCACCTTTAAAAAAAACATGCCAGTAAACGGATTGGTTACTGAGTATTTGTAATGTTTTATAATTGATGGCCATCCCATTGAGGATGTATTCCTGCCCTGCGTCCAGTGTTCCAGGGGTAGAATCCAGTTCCACTGCAACCCTGACCAGGATAAAGCAATTTTAATTCTTGTCTATTCACTCATCATGCCCAGTCTTTTTCAACATTTGCATATCCTGTTTATGAATGGGAAGTGGCCTGGCGTACTGGGCATGATATCCACAGCAATTTTTGATCTATTAATGAATAACATTGTTTTTTTAAAACTGTATACTACTGTTTACAGTAATAATAATACAATATATCACTGTTTATTACTGTGTTATGGAACATCCGCAAGACAAGCTGCTTCCAGTTATTGCTTATATTATAAACTGTTACTCCCTCACCAGCCTCTCCTGCATGCTCTCTCTTGAAGTTAATGAGACAAAAAAATGCAGCTTGTCATTATACTGAGAAACCAGAAACTGTAAACTCCTCTGTCCTGTGCCAGGAAAATTTACAAAGCACCATGATGGTTACAAAGTTCAGACACCCGAGACTCCTGCCATAAATGTTACATAGACATCTCCTAAAAAAAAATAAAAAAATTAAAAAATAAAACTTCACCATAAGATTAAAATAAGACAACATGTTCAAAAATTATTAGGCTTGGATTATGTGGAGTGTCAGCCATACAGATCCCTGTGTATGAGCCATCGCTATCATAACATATTAGAATGAGTAAACTATTATAAACCTATAGTTTACATATAGATGGAACTACTGCTACAGCCATGTTGTTATATAATATTAATCCACACCTTCTTACCAAGCAGAATCAAGTCTTCACACTCTGCTTTAAAGGGTGCTAATGTTCATGTAAACTGGAGATTAAAATCCAGAATTTTCCCAAAGCATTCAGCTCTACAGTATATGTGGAATAAGTACACTTATATGTGCATGACTTTCAAAACACAATCATTAGTTGATCATAACTCAATGCCTTTTTGAATCAGTATCAAATAATAACAAGCATTCATTGTACACTCGTGTACAATGCGTTATCATGGCATGATGTTTTAGAGCCAGTTGCAAAGGAGATGACCTTCACTGACTCATCCCGAGGAAGAGGAAAGATGAGATGGAGGCTACGCTAAACAGAAGCGCTTTCTAATACAGGCACCTCCTGTATTTCAAAAGACTTTGTTCCTACGTAGGTCCCTGGCGCCCAGGTGCATTCAGCAGCAAACATTTGGAGGATTGTTGCATCATTTAAATGGGTCAGAAGTACCACTGGCCTCTGCTACATAATGAGCTGAAGAGAGATGCAGTTTTTTTCAGGCCCTGACAAAAGTGTTGCAGCTTTTTATTCTACCATGAAACCTGACCAGGAAGAGGACACAGGTCTCATGGAAGCACTGAAGAGGACACAAGTGCCCTAGTGCCAGCCTACACTGCTGAAACAAGACAGAAAACTATTACTATGAGAGCAGGAGTAAAATTCATTCAATGCATTCCATGTGTGCAATGTTTTGTTTGTCCTCTGTCTCCTTTTGACTACATGTTCAAAGACTGCCTTGATTAAACATTCTGCAGTAGTACACCCTCTAAAAGCTCACACAATCTCACGTGTTACTGTTGAAATTAATATACCCGGAGTGATAGTCACTGTAGTATTCATAATTCAGTTCAGGGAAACGTGATTTGGAAAGGCAATGAAGATAGAGTTGGTCTCTGATTCTAGGCCAAGCTATTTGCAGAACAAGGAAGTATCATTTTCATCACTATTTGCATGAGTCCTCAATCATTTTAATTAAGTTGTGTCAGTCTGACAGCAAGCCCTTTGATACAAACTGTGAGTGTGAAAAAATAAAAAAGATGCACTGAAGGATCTGTGAATGAAATGTTATAAGAATCAATGAAGATTAAATGCCGAATTGGTGACTGTTGTTATTTAGTGTAAAATCTGACGATTATTAAATATCACTTAGTCAAAATGTTGTGCAGCCAATATCATTTAGCATACTAGAGAAAGCCTCTGGCATTAAGTCCACTTAATTAGAAACACAATAACCCAGTGGTGACAAAAGTCCAAGGTCTCCCACTGAGGTGGTTTAGTGAAGGTGGTGATAGGCAATAGTGTGCAGAGTGATCTCAGTGTCAGCCTCCGACACTGCAGGCCGTGACCACGGCAATCGGGGCAATGCGAGAAGAAGGGACAGGAGCCAACTGCTTAGTGACCTTGAGACGATACGCCTTGTTTTTGACTTGTCCTTTGCTTCATAGGCTGGAGTAATGACAAGTTAAAGACACAATGTGGTTTCTTTTACAAGGGAGGCCTTAAGAATTTAGCACACAAGCTCAGTCCGTGTTAAACCTTGTGGTTCTGAAGCAGTGAAAAAAAATGTACAGATCCATGAGACTACTAAAGTCATAATAATCAATACAACAAATTTTAGAGATGTAAATAAAATAGATGAAATTATAAAACAACAAATAATAAAAAAATAGAAATGCAGCCAATAAATCTATATAAATATAAATAATACAATTTATAGCTGATAAAATATAATAATATAAAAATTGTAAATAATAAACGAAATGAGTCACTCACGAACAGCACTAACTGACCAAAACAAAATGAATGCAAACTTCTTTACAATAAAAAGCATACCTACATCATGTTCAGTGTACTTACAGGTTGCTGAGAGGACTGAATAGCCCCCAGGTTGATTCTTAAAATGGTGTAGAAAGTCAGAACAAAGCAATGTATAGAAAAAGTGCCAATAACCAGGTGGTAATATACTTAAGGGTCACAAAAACCTTTGTGGAACACAATGCGCAGAAAAAAAAGATGGAGGCTGTTCAGGTTTTCAAACTAATAAAGGCTGAATTCAAAATGTGCCATCCTGACCTAATTTCACCTGGGACTTGACAGATGAAAAGCAGCAATCAACAGGCACAATGTGTCAGCCCTTGATAGAATATGTTTGAACTTGTTAAAAAGGCCCTTAGAGGGTCCTGAGAAAGAATAGCAACAAAGACTGATTGCTGACTAATGCCGTCAACCTGCTTTTTAACACAGGGTCCTGTGAAGCCCAAATTAAAGAATATGCTAACCCAGAACATTGTAAAAAGTGATAAAGAGCAAACACGGCATGCTTAGGAAACTTCTTTTTTTTTTTTTTTTTTTTTTTTTACCACTGAATCATTTTAATGCCACTGCTTGTAAATATCATAATCATTCACCTTCAATAAGCACTTTATCCTGGTCAGGGTTGTGGTGGAGCTGGAGCCTGTCCCAAAATTCATATTTTTCTATTTATCATGTCTTTAAATATACTGCCAGTGAAATGTTTTTGAACTCTTGGAGTTGCTTAGGTTTTATTACAGTTTCATCTCAGGCCAAATAAAATGATACAAATACCAACTGAATAAAGAAAGCAAAATTTTTGTTGATCCTAATGAGACTCTAAATGACAGTTTTATTAAAAGCAGGCTCATTTGGAGGATAAATCTGTTATAGGGAAAAAAAACTCACAGAAAATGCTAGAATTAACTGTAAAACATAAATATGTGCTATACTATGAGTGATGAAGATTTTGGACTTCTTTGATTTGAGTCAATAGAATCAAGTCATTTAAAAAAAAATTCTCAATTTCCTAAGCACTTCGGTTCTTAAACCTACTTCTTGGTTAGATTTTCAGACTTTAGAGTATTCATGATAAAGCATGCAGGGTACAAAAACTTATGACTAGCAGTGTATATTTCTTTGTTTAAACACAGCTTTAAAATGCCCAGATTGTCCATTCCTACCTCCATATACTGATCTTTAATATCTATCTGCATATGGAGATTTTTTGGATATGTATGCTATTAAGTCTTAATATTGAAGCAAAATCCACAAATGTTGCTTGAAATCTAAATGTCATAGTCACAAATCTATTGCTGTTGTTCATTCATTCTCGCCTGCCTCGTTTTGTTCATTCAATCTTGCCTGCTGTACCAGACAAAGTAAACGCACATCGGAGGGAATGTATCTTAAAATCGACAGGATAAATATATTATTTGCAAGACAATCTTTCAGCTAATCTACCACTAATGTAACCTACCGTATACATGTAAATCTGAACATTCTGTATAGTATAGTTCATTAAGAGCATGCATTCATACTTCACTTACTCCAGGGGTTTTGCAGCTCTGCTTCACATGTATAGAACACGCCTGCCAGGATAATCAGAAATGACTCAGTACAAACTGCTTGTGTATATACAATAAACTGTTAAGGTTAAAGGAATATTGTACCCAGAAATGCTATAGCTTAAAATGACTCAAGAGTTCTCTTTTTTGCTAAGCATCCTCCATTAGCTTTTAATTTATTGTCATGTTAAGCAATTATTTTTAGCATTCATGAGTAAAAAATATTCCTTTAATATTTTTAAGCACATGTATTTATGCATATAGGCACATCCAAAAAAATTTGCAAGAAATTCTAATCTTCCTACACATGTACTATATCACTATATATCTCTGGCACTAAAGTTGTTTGGGACCATGCAAATCTACTGCTAGTTCTTCTTATGAAATGATATATGTGGTTTGAAAAGCAACATGCAAGTGACACTTGAAGCACAGCAAAATCTGTTCTTCCTACTAGATGGCGTCTACTAAATACCACAATGTGATGTCTTTTGCGACAAAAAATGCATTTGAAATGCTTGGTTTTTGTTTTGGTTATCTATGTCTTTTCCACACAGATAAATTCTGTATGCAATACAAAGACAAGCAGAGATAGACGAATATTTAGACTATATACCTGGATTGACGAGATGGAAATCTATACAATTGCACTGTATTCTTTTTTAAAATTCTGCTTTACAATGCAAGAAATGCACTATGTATATCTATGTGTATATCCTCTTCTGATAGTTTATACAGTGTATGACAGAAAAAGCATCCACTAATAACCACTTGAACACAAATTCTGATAAATAAAAAAAAGCTACTACCCAAGACCCTGCACTGTATGGATTCTCTGCTCTAAAAGTAAAAAAAAAATGAATAAAGAAACATGAAATACAATATGATGCAGTTTCCAGTTGTCTGGTTTTGGACTCCTCCTTTCATTTTTTTTTTTGTCCCTTTTCAATTACATCAAGCTGTTGGGAAATAAATAACGTTCCAATCTCCACCCATACACTAGGGGGCAGTGTTGGCACAGTTAACGCTGCATGTTTGTAAACGAGTTTGCAGTGTGGATTAAAGGGAAACTCCACCCTGAACTTTCTTCACAATCTTTGTAGTTAACATGCGATCATCAGTGACATCCAACATTTATTAAGCAATGACATTTTTTTAGTTGGCACCCGTGGGGTTTATCCCTCGCTCCATCTCTACATGAAAAGAGCGATGCAGCAGCGCTTTAGTCCTTTTAGCCTGTCCAGCACTTTCACCTCATCATCTGTACAGCCGGCTGAAACAGATCAGGTTCCAAAGCTTCAGCATCAGCACATAGAACGCTAATGAGCCGAATCGAGTTTTTGTTGTAAGACAACAGCGCAACTGCAACATAGAGCTGCACTGCATTGTGGATATTTGACTCCAATGTTTACACCACTGTCTCCACTAATTGTACACTGAATTTCTCATTAATATTATATTGAATGTTGCTGGAAAATGGTAAGACAGAAAAGAAGCGCTTGCTCTTTTGTTTTTAAAAGCTAACAGCAAAACCTATCCTTTATCCCTTGTTTTTCTTGTTAAACTGCGCCAACAACGTCCCCTCTGTGACATCAGCGTGGCACACAACCACAGGAAAAACGAAAATACAGCACCATTTAACAAATAGCAAAAGAATCACATCATGAAATATTTCAACAAAAGCATTTACCGTGTTTCAATGTGTATTACATCTGACACCCATAGCACTGCATGGGATCGTGTGTATGTGTGTATTCAGATTTGCACTTTTCGTATCATGCTCGTGTTCACCTTGTTTGTTGTTCTTTTGACACGAGCGAAGCAGGGGGATCGTAGCTCCAGGTTTTTTGCTGCACAGTGCGGAGTGTGTCAACCTGGCACAGTATCTCATTAGCAAATGCTAATTAACTCCCTACTGTGACTCTGCTGGAGCCAGTGAGAGGTTGAAGCCAGGTCAGGGGGTACTGCTGGGATCTCTCGCTCTCTCGCACGTGCTCTCGCTCTCTCTTCTTTTTCCAGTTGATGCAGTACAGCAGAATGTAATTTCCTATGCCATGCTGGCACTCCTCACCATTACCAACTGGGCCAGACTGAGAGTAGAACCTGATAGCGAGATTCATCCCTTGGAGAGAAGGAAAAAAGCAGAGAGAGGAAAGATATACAGTAATAAAGTGTTTGACTCTTATGCTAATCCTTGCACATTTTATCTCTCAGCTTCACATGGTTGTCTTACATTCTAGGTGGATCTTGTTAATATGTCCAACTGACACATTGGGACATGTGTCACAGCTTGGGTTTATTGTTAATGGGTTTATTCTCCATTTCTCCATAATCTCCAACAATCTATTTTACAATCCAAGATTTAGCAGCCTCTACTTTTTAACATAATATTATGATTTTCTTTTCAGTTTGGTTTTATTATATGTAGAATAAAGCAAGTTTTGGTTTATTGTACATACGGAAATAGATTTATTGTACATGTGCGTAGACATCAACTTATCTACTTTTATTTATTGTGTTATAGAAATATTCGTTTAACATAAGATCAAAATAGAGCAAATTAGTTCATGTTTATTAATAAGCATAAAATATAAATTCTGTTGTCTGTCTTTTTAATATCTTCTACTTATTTTATTAGTTTCACACATTTTTATTAGTTCAGTTTTTCATTGCATTAAGAACCTGAACTTTTGGCAAGGATATTCATTTTTTTTCACCTAATCTGTCACCATTCCGGTACCAACCAATGATTTTAGTACCTACCCAAGGACAGTACTGCTTTTTGTGGATTTGGTCAAAAAACTGCATCGGTGTGACAGACAGCCACCATTTTTTTAAGAACATTTTAAAACCGTGATTATTTTTTCTTGTTTGAAACTAGAGGCATGGAGTAATGAGGCTTTGACTTCTTCTCAGCGAACATCACTAAATCACCAATCAGACAACGAAACATAGTTAATCCAAGTACTTCTTCCATGTTGCATTAACACTACTTTGTAATGATAAAGTTGCTTTTACAGTCGTCAATGTGATCGTTCACTGTTTTTGTTTTTGAATGTTGAGTGGAAACCACACCCGGAGGTCCCATCCACCCCTCACCCTTTATTGTGCCAGATTGTATGTGACACTTGAAGTTGTTGATTATTCAGCTCCACCTGGCCTGTGCATGATGCTCTGTGGTGAGAGGGGAATTCTCATCTCACAGCATCCTTTTATAAGCTTTATCTTCAAAGGCAAGCACTACACACATCAGGGTTGTCCATGACACCTAGATATGTTTGAGACATGCATTACTTTTTCTTAGAACCATGTATAACCACCCAGCTTCCTCGCTACTTCCTCCTGGTCTAACATTTCTGGCTCAGTTTATTAAAACACCTTAGTACTAAGGACTAAGTTTTAGAGATGGGGAACCCAGCTAGCAATTTTTGGTTCCTAAAACGTTCCAGAAATTTTATTTTTTGGTTACTGGAACGTTCCATGAAGGTTTGTTTGGTTGTCCTGTAGATTGCCAGGAAAGTTTGTTTTTATGTAAATATAACATTAATTTTTGGTTCTTCTAACGTTATCCTAACGTTTGTAATGTGGGAACCTTTGGAGAACCTTTGGAGAAGGTTGCTGTTTGGTTGGATTAATGTTCCCCTAACATTAACCTGGAGAGAACGTTCTCTAAAAGTTTTTGTAAGATTAACCATAGGACAACCATAAACTAACATTAGTTGAATGTCTATGTTTGCTAAAAAACTAAAATGTGCACACCAAGAGCAGGATGGGAATGTTGTGTATTTGGTGCTTCGAGTGTAGCAATAAAGGATTTTGTTTCTGTTTCCAATTGTGTCTCACCAATAGCCCCTGCATTGTCTTTTGTCGTGAACACAGCAGGGTATAGACTTCTATACCCTGTAATGTTTGCAGACATGGCCTACTAATGACAGTTAAGAGAGTAATTGAATAAGTGAATGGCTCTGAAGGGAGCTCTTTAATTCTCCTCTGAGTCTCTCAGGGGTGTTTAACATACAAAGATAACCTTGAAAGTGTCAGAGAGCACATCTTCCTGATCTAACGGGCTACTCTTGCTGCCTAAGACTACACAGTAACCAAATAAGCACCAGATATAAACCAGATAAGCACTGTGATATTTAATACTGATCTCCACTTTAGGTGGTCCTCCATGTTAACATGGCAAACTTTCCTAACCTTTTTTAAGCTCTAATAAACACTTACTTTAACTAATTTGATTTAGTTTGCTTCAAACTGTCCTGTTAGAAGTCATCTTGAGGGAAGGTGATGAATTTTACAGCCAGTGTGGTCTAGACAGCACCGTGGGATCTCCCTGCACTAATCACCTAACATACGTCACTAGCCGGAAGTGTAATGTGTCTGGTTATTGCAAAGACATGCAAGATGAGATTTGTCAAATATTCCAGTCAATGAAGCAGAGGAAAACCCATATTTCGTAATATAGTGAATCATGTGACTAATACAGTAGCAGGGTTCACTGTCAGTACATAACCAGTTGTGGGGGTAATTATTAGATAAAAAAAATTCACAAACTTCACATCACTATGAGGTGAGATTCCAGCATGTTTGTTTGATTGCTGTGAGTCAGTAAGTTTTTTGCTGTATTTATATAGCCTAATATACGGTTCAGAATACAAAAAGTCATATAACTTCTTGAAAATGATGAGGACCCAGGAAATGTAGAAAAAGAGTCTCCACAGATTTCATAACGACATGATAGACATGATGATTATAACAAGTGACACTTTCAAATATTAGTTTTAATGTTAGATAAAAAAAAATTTCTAACTGATCTTTTTCAGGATGTAGTATGGTGAAACAAACCACAGTTAACACAATACATTCTTAGAAAATTTAATCTCTTAAGGCTTATTCGGTTGTCACTCAGTAGGAGCACAAAGGTTCTATGTAGAACCCTACAACAGAGTGTTTCCCTAAGGGTTTCAAACAATGTTATTTGCCCAATGAAGCCTTAAAGAACCGTTGAAGAAGCCCTTTCTTTTCTAAGAGTGAACCTCTTCAGTTTAGTAAAGTTAAATGTGTGGGCATTTAAGTGACAAATGCAGACAACACCCTGGCGCGAGAAAGTGGTGAGAAACTGCACCGACTTAAGCCAGTATTACAGAATTATAACTGTGTCCTATGTACATTCTTAGATCATTTCTAAGCATACATTACTGTTCACAAATTATGTAATAGATATAAAACTACACAAGTAGTGACAAATGCCATTAAGCACAAGTAACCATTATTCATAATGAAAACCTTGAAATGTCTTGGAAATTTGCCAGGAATTGGGCCCATGAGCATGCTGCCCCTCAACATTGAGGACATTGGTCAATAAGGGGAAAAAATAGTCCAAAGATCATAGCTTTAAAGTTGCACAGTTTAGTTGATTGTAAAATTTCAAACTTAACTGTTAAAACAAGATGAACTTGTGACTCTAATAAAAAGATGTTATTAAGCACTGCAAGAAAGGATCCTTTCCTGCGAGTATCTTACAAAATGCAATGTCTCATCTTCACCAAGCATTATTAGAACTATATTTGGTATTGTGTGTTGCTGATGAAACAAAAAAAAAGTTAACATCAGCATGTTTGGTGACAAAAAAGGGACTTCATATGAGGAAAAAGCTCCTGTAAAATATGGTGGTGGATCCCTGATGCTTTGTGTTGGGCCTGTTTTGTAGCTGGGGATTTAGCAGCTCTTGTGAAGATAGATGGCACCATGAATACAAGGGTATTTCATTCCCAAACCTAGCTATTTGTGCCAGAGGGTATAGCCATACTTCCAAATAAACACAAAAGTTTATTGTTCTTCTATACTGGTCTCATGTTACTGTGTATGTGGAGTTCCATATGTTCTCCCCAAGTTTGTGTAGGTTTCCTCCAGGTTCTCTAGTTTCTTCCCACCTCCCAAAAGCATGCTAATACATTGGATTGGTGACACTAAATTGCTCTAGGTGTAAATGAGTGTGCAAATGTGTTGCTCAAGGTGCCTTGAGCTGGATTGGTGTCCCATCTAAGGTGTATACCAACCTCACGTCCAGTTTTCTGAGACCCTGACCAGGATGAAGCAGTTACTGAAAACTAATTATTCAGTAAATAAACAAATGATTGTCCACATGCACAAACTTATGAATATAAAGGAGCTTAAAATATTCTGCATGGAGTGGATCAAGATCCCTCCATACAAGTGTCTCTGACATTACAGAGACAGAGCGTGTGTTGTTATTCACTCCAGGACCTGCATCACAAAATGTTCATTTCAGGTTAATTTTAAAACTAATGTCATGTTGATAAAGTTCACTATCTCTAAAAACTTTATGGGGCCCCTTAAATCCCAAAGGTTTTTTTTTTTTTGTCTTGTACTCGTAATTTATTTATCTTGTGTATGCAAGTTATATCTTGTGCACATGAGATAATAACATGCATGCACAATATAAAAAATAAGAAATCACGTTTCAGGATTTTACAGACTCTGTAAAAATTCGTGTTGAATAAAAACTGTATAATGTGTCTGATTCAGCTAAAAATATCACACAATATTGTGTGCACTATTGTTTTTTGCATATTTTCTACAATGTTTGTGCTCATTTTTCATGAAGGGTGCCTATACCTTTAGAGAGCACTATAACACCTGACTATATGCCAAACTAGTACACATAACAACATTATTAACTACAGTATGTAATTCCGCTGGCGTCTTATGTTGACACACTATTTAGTACGCTAGCATGCGGTTTGGGACGTAGCCTCATTGTTACTGTGGTAACCGGCGTGTCAAATGAGCATGTGCCTAAAAGTGAACCACGTCACAAGAAGTCAAAAACCGTAGAGGCAGATAATAAGTGGTTTCTCAGATAAAAATGTGCTGATATTTGATAAAAGAGTCATGTTTTAGCCGTTTTAGCACCCTGTTTAGCATACTACGTTGTTTCGGATGTCGCCACAGATTTTTGGGCAGTGGAGTAAACAGGCGAGACGCACGAGCGCAATCCCATTGGCTGTCGAGGCCAGTGCCGCATGCTCATTGGCTGCCTCGGCTCCATATAAAAAAGTCCGCAGCCGCTCAAATCAGTCGCATCAAACTGTGGAGCAGACCAGAGACTCACACTTGCACAGTTTGGAGCCCAGTCTGTCTGCAGGCATTTGCGCTCTGCTTTCTGTTTCTTTGCAACTGTTCATAAACAGTAAAAATGAAGGAGAGAAGAAACACACAACCACTTGTGATTAGATGTAAACTGGTTCTGGTTGGTGACGTGCAATGCGGGAAAACAGCAATGCTGCAGGTCCTGGCAAAGGATTGCTATCCAGAGGTTAGTCTTTTTTTAATGTGTGTATTTAAATTAATTAATGCAACATTTATCATGTCCTCTATCAGTCCTGAGCATTCTCTGAGTTGTGACGCACGGACTGATTAATATCTAATTATTGATTTCCAGAATTAGTGTGCAGAATTTTCTAGATACCTTAAGACCATCAATAATGAAGGGTGTACTTATTTTTGCTCCTTTACTAGAGAGTAGTATATTGCACATGCACAAGGATGCACATGTATGTGCTGCCCATTCCTCAGCATGTAGCCTTTCATGCCATGCTTTTTTTGCATTCTGGTATCAATAATACAGTGATGTACAAATGCGTTGACAATATTGCGAAAATGATTATGCATGATGTGATGTCTAGTTTCCATTTCTACTCAGTCTTGTCAGGTTGCTGTGTGTTGGCATTGGTGCTAATTGACAGGGCTGTGTGATGTGTGTCCACAGACATATGTGCCCACTGTGTTTGAGAACTACACAGCATGCCTGGAGCTGGAGGATCAGCGTGTGGAATTGAGTCTGTGGGACACCTCAGGTAAGAGCGCACTTGCAGCCTTTTTGAACAATAGGGAAATCAACTGTGCTCCGTTATCGCTTTATCAGCTGATTATGCATGAAGGAGTGCATCACAATGAAGCTGCATGATTGTCTTGCATGTTGAGGATCATCATTAACTCCGTGGTATCTGGTCACAGCACATGCATAATGTAGGGATGGCGATATGCATAAAATATCAGCATCTTCACCTCGCTGGATAAATATTGGATCATGTACGTGAATCTGTGATGCGTTTTTAGTGGTAGCTTTTATTTATAAGTCTGTCTAGTTATTTCTATATCACCATTATGGCTGGGTGGTATGACGATGCCCGATACTACGATTAATTATGCCATAATGCACCTTTCTTTGATTTTGTGGGTGTCGTGATATTTTAGAACGATATATATTTTAGTAACATGCAATTTATGTATTTCTACTATTTTGATTTATTTTATTATATATATTTTTTTTCAGTTGAAAGGTTTTTTACAGATTTGTAAGTTAATTAGTTTAGTGGACATTTAAATAAAGGTGTCGTTAAACAAATTTTCAAAGGTTAATTTTTAAACCCAGCACTTTGTTAAGAAATGTGCATTATGTGTTGTAGAAATGTCTTGAAATATCATTGTGACCATTTTGTCACTTCGCCCACCCTGATTACGATGTACGTCAATTAACATGAAGGGCATGTGAAAAATTAATATTAGCCTCAGGTCTGAAATATGGCGTTCTACAGAGTCTGCCATTTTTTTTTTTTTTTTTTAAGTGGATCAGCTCACATAACAGCTATAGTAAGCTAACATGTCATAACATTTTAGCACTTTTTACATAATCTAGACAGTGACTCAGACATGCTTTGCCATCCTAATTACAAATTCTAAATTTCTTTCCTGGATTCAGTGCAACAGCCTTCCTTTAATTATGTTGATGTCAGCTAGACAAACTGGTTCACAGCATGTTTGATAAGCAATGTTAAGTCTGTTATCTATGCTAATCCTGGTCTGTGGCTGTTGGCGAGTATCAGGTATACGTGCCATAGGTGCTCAAAGGAAAATGGGAGCTTAATTATTAATATTATATATATATA
>JAQQZR010000014.1:10799695-10827195 GCA_030068235.1 Notoglanidium macrostoma
CCAAGATGCTGGGATTGGCTCCAGCTTCCCCGCCACCCAGACGCATAAAGCGCTATAGATAATGGATGGATGGATGAGGAATACTAGCATATAGAGTATATAGTTAATATTCTGATGTGTTTTGACAGCCAGATCTCAGTCTAAATTAATAGCCAGACGATCGTTTAAGAAACAATATTTTGGAAACACGGACTAAACCGAGCTAAATGAAATCCTGCATATGACTCTCCTGATTACAGCATGCGCTCACCGTCATGGTAGTGTAGTGGTTAGCACTGTCGCCTTACAACAAGAAGGTCCTGCGTTTGAGCCCCGGGTCGACCAGGGTACCCGTCTGTGCATGTTCTCCCTGCGCCTGTGTGGGTTTCCTTCCGCAGTCCAATCACATGTGGGTTAGGCTGGTTGGTTAATTTCCCATAGGTATGAATGGTTGGTTGTCTCTGTGTTAGCCTTATGATGGATTGGCAACCTGTCCAGGGTGTAGGCTACTCTACCTCTCACCTGTAGTCAGCTGGGACCGGCTCCAGTTTCCCGGCAACCTGCAATGGAAAATTTATGTTTTTTACTGACTTCCTGACTTTTTTGTTGCTCTGTTGAGCTACTATAGAAATGTGTGGATAATAATCATAAACTCGTTCATACCAAGGACAAAAGGATAGAGATGGATCGTTTGAGTCACCGCTTTATTGTAAAGCAAGGTTTATTTGGGGTTCATTAACAGTCTAAGTATGTCACATTGACAAAGACGGACGCTAACCACTTCCCTATGGATGGAGTATTTATTGTTTGTATGAGATTGTGTTAGTGATTGGCTGGTGATGGTGAAATGCGTCACTCTGTGTGGATAAGTTTCAGTGACCTTGTGCACTACTGTACTATTTATGATGTGCCTTACTTGACGTGCCTGTGCTGCACCAAAACATTCCACATCACATTCATTTTAAACTTCTCTCAATCTCTATGATTTAGGACCAGCTTTACACTCTGACAAAGGATGAAACTTACATTCAGCAGACCGCTGATCAAACCCAAGTTGAGATATTCGTGCTGGTAGACATGCCTTGGTGTGCTGGTTTATTTGCGTCAGTACATTCAATTTAAAATGCATATTCTTAGACATAAACAAGGTCTAGTGAATGCATTTTCCAGTTTTTCCAGCTTATCATTTGTCTAAATATTTAATAAAAGTTTGAGATTTTTAAAATCTCCTTACAGTTGTGCTGTTTTCTTGAAATCACTCATCCCCAATTGCAGCTTTCACAGCAGTCATTTAGAAATCTGCAGGTTTACCAGCTTGACCAAGCCGTCCCGAAAAACCCGAGCTAAATCATTCAGCTCAAAGTGTCAAAGGTCAAAGTGTGTTGATATCTCAAATGGCTTTAAAGTTATTAAAGTTTCAAGAGCTCACGTTCTTCCTTAAAAGGTTAAGACACCAATCTCCAAGTAATTCCCGCTGAATGCTAACACCGTGCATGTAATTTATACATGAACATATTAAGATGACATTTTACACGTCTTTTGACTCCAGTTATTCGTGTTTGAATGGTACGTTTTAAGCAATCAGAAGTTAAGGAGAAACAGAGTTGAGCAAAGCAGCTGTGAAATTTGAAACGTGATCAAAGGTGGCACCTCGGTGTGATCAATTTTCAGCAATCTGAGCATTTTATTCAGAGTGATAAGGGAATGGGATGAGGAAGAAGTGAAACAGGACAGGGAAGAATTTAAATTGTGTTTTTAACAGAAATACAGCTTTACAAAAAAAAAAAAAAAAAAAAAAAAACCTCTTTATGAGAATAAGGAGAAACCTTGAGAATAACCGAGACCCTAGAGGCTGAAATTAAATTTGTGGTCACTTTCAGAGTTTATTGATCTTCTCTATAGAAGTTCATTCAACACCGGTGAGTCAAAATATGGACTCAGATTGGTCAGGTGTTAGATTTTTTTTTTTATTACAGAAGCTGTGACAGAAGTGAAGCTTGTTGTAATACATAATTTCCATAGTAACAGCACATTCACACGGACTTGCGACTAAACGCGTAATTACAAGTAAGATAAAAAGTATCGTGTCATTTTTTTAATGTATAAAAAAATTGCAATTGATGGCAAGTTGCTGTCGAATAAGAGGAATAAAATGTGCTATTACAGGAAATATATACAACTTCCGCTGTCAACTGTAACTCCACTCCATCACACCACGCTGTTGTTGATTATTTTCCTCTAACAGCATGGCGCAGAGTGTTTTATTCCTTACGTGTGGAAACAAACACAGAGCTGACATTTCGGTATCGATTTGTTTTCTGATCATGTGCAACGAATAGCAGAAAAACACTGGAGAATTTGTCCCAGATTGCACAGAGGAAAACTTCCAGACTTTCAGACTTGGAGTGCAGAGTGCTCTAAGAGTGTGATTATACTGCACAGCATGTGCAATTAAGTAATCAGTAAATTTACCCCATGCTGAGAGGCAGAGGAAGAGTGGCAGTGGTGCTAGCTCAGTGATTAATGTTCTCTTATAGTGACTGGGAAGGATGTGAGGTCAAATCGCAGGACTGCCGGAGAAAAATGTATAATTACACACTGTAAATGCAAATGTTCACGCTTATTATGGTTTAGCAGCGAATTTGGTCTTGAGTACAGAGTGGTACGAGACGCCAATTACAGCCTTACCTTGAATTATCCCACGGTGCCTTTGAATTCTGGATTCTGGTTGTGTGTTCATTGTAATACCTTATAGTTTCCATAGTATCAGCTCATTCTTAGGGACTTGTACAGCGGACACTCCGAAGAGACTGATGAAAAAACCGTTGCTATGGTGAAGTGCCTCCAGCGGCAGCGCTCCAAAATACTTCACTTCCTGTTGGGCGTGGTTAGTGCAATGTACAAATGTGATAGAAATTTGATTATCTCTGGGAGACTCACGTGGCTACCAAATTTGGTGTACATACGTGAAACTGTATGCCAGGCACAAGACTCCGTGACGTATGGTGGTGCAACAGCGTCACTCTCTCACACCGGGGGCCAATCCCGTGTCCCTCAGTACCTCTAACAAGCATAAATGTGTGTACCAAATTTCATGAGGTTTTTTTTTTTTTTGGCTACCAAAGCAATAGTCCTACTCACCCTAAAAATGTTAAAAGCTGTCCACCGTTGCACTTTATACACTTCCTGTATTTATTTTCAATCAATTTTCATTGGGCTCTTGACAAGATTCCTATAGATTTGAGTCTTTGACCAATATACACTACTACACTCGGACAAACACGGTATTTTAGATAATTAAAAGTTTTTTGCTCCTCTTTCTACTCGGAAGCGTCTGCTAGAGAAACTCTGTCCTAGACTGAACCTTTTTCCTGAGGGAGAGCTGCATCGATAGTCAAATATTCAATACACTCCAATTTGCTCTGATTGAGATGTGAGAAATTAGAACTGTCGATTCTAATTGCCCTAAAAATCCATAAACCTGGGTCGACAAGGACGGAGTCAGCTGAATCGGGTAAAAAAACCAGACCAAAAAAAAAAAAAAAAAAATCAGGCTTAAAAATGAGCTGATCAGCTAATGCTCACACTGAGGGTTACTGAATCAGGATGACCCTCAGCATGAGTTAAACAGGTTGATCCTCGATTACGGAATATAAATGAAAAAGGGTGAGTAATTGCTTTCATATGAGGAGCAATCAGCCTTTTACACCAAGGATAGATTATCTCAGCGGGACAATTTGTTCTCTCTGCGTGACCTTTAAAATGAAAATTCATCATGCTACCATCATTAAGAGACTAAAGCCAGTGTATCCTGAGAACATCTCACAAGAATACACTGGCAGTTGACATCCTCAGCAGTCTGAATGGAGATTGAACGAAGTCTGTCCTTAATTTGTATCCCAAACCTTAATGATGTCCTTTATAAAAGATTAACCATATAAATAAAGTGGAACCTAGAGCCTGTTTTATCCCCTTGCTATGACTCGAGGATTATCTTGTACCATAAAGCCAGCTCAGTGGGCTAAGTAATGAAGTCTTTATTCAGTAGTCCTTTATACCTTACTGAATGGGATATTTTCATTAATTTGACATGGCTTACATGTTGAAAGTAAGAAATAGGCCTGTAAGAAATATGTCCACACTGCAGAGATAGTGAGATGCATTTCTTTAGTGTGAAACAGCTCAGTTCGTTGCCTGTGCTAAATTGCTCCTAGGTGTGAGTAAGTGTATGTCTATGGTTTGCAGTAATGGACTGGTATTCCATCTTCACACCCAGAGTTCCCAGGACAGGCTGTGGATCCACCCTGACCAGCGCTTACTAAGGAGCACTTTCTGAACCGAAAATTTGGTAGTCTATACAAATGCAACGTGTCCCATCATTATTCCATGCAATGCCGTAGTGCTGTACGACTAAACCTTCTGACTTGAAAGGCAACATGATTGACAATTCAGTTTCGAAACTTCATGATTATTTGAACATAGTTGGTCCACACTGTATGTTTCTGCTTTACTTCTGTTTACAGAGTCTGGCGGCATTTGATTATAAGGACTATGCCAAATATGACAAAAGTGTTCTGAATAAAAAATGACACAGTGCGCAGTGTTGCCACTTCACAGCTCCGGGGTCTCTGGTTTGATCCCGAGGTCGGACTGATGTTTGTGTTGAACTTCTCATGTTCTCCCCGTGTCTGCAAGGGTTTCCTAGGGGTTCTCCAGTTTTATCCCAGCTGTGAGAAGCATTCCATTGGGTGTGTGTGTGTGCGCATTGTGCCCTGTGATGGACTAAAGTCACATCCAGCATGTATTCCTGAGTCACAGGACCAGGATAAAACCGTAACTGAAGACGTGCAAATGAACGTTTTGGGAGTCTTTACAAATGCCGCGTGCACCGCCAGTATTCCGTGCAATGCTGTAAAGCTAGCTGAAGAGATGGAATTTAATAAATTGAAAGGCAGTATGACTGAGAAGGTACTGGAGGCACTTGGTTTATTTACAATTTCCGATTGGCCTGAGGTCTCACAGATAGTGAAGATATTTTATTGTGAGCGAGTTACCAAAATATTACAAGCATGTCCTGAATTATGAGTCACTGACTTGTTCCTTTCAGCTGTTCAAATGATGGTTGAGGACAGAATCTTATGCTGATCTTTGTGCTTGATGAGCCTTGGCCAGCTCATGAAGCTGCTTACTCTTAGCTATGAGCACTTTTTTGTCCTACTTCTCCCCGTCGGCATAATGCGATTTCCACTGAAGTGTCTCATTATGACAAACCTTGCAGCTACACAGTGACCTGGATCGAGGAGATAATTTGGTGAAGTACACGCTATCCGGAGAAGGAGTCGGTCCCATTTTCACCATCGAGCCAAGCACGGGGGACATCCATGCCTTGAGGAGTCTGGACCGTGAGGAGAAGCCATACTACACGCTGCGGGCCCAGGCTGTGGACGTGTTCACAGGAAGAGCCCTCGAACCCGAGTCCACCTTCATCATCAAAGTCCAGGATATCAACGACAATGAGCCTAAGTTCCTGGAGGGTCCGTATGTGGCTAGCATCCCTGAGATGTCACCTGTAGGTAAGCTGAGCTTCTTCACATCTGTGTGAATCACAACCTGGCAAATTTGATCCCATAAATGGCATAAAGAAGTTCCCATATCCAGACGATATAGGACAATCAGTGCATGTTGCGATATCCAATTTTCGAATGTTTCAGCTTGGTTACTTTAAATCTAACTCCATTTCTTATCCCACTGGAACTTACTGAGAGAATTGCTTTTCAGCAATAAAGGTAAACAACAATAACAAGGTTCACGTCCTGAACACCATGGCTGCGATCTTTATAAAGGGTTGCATTTCAATTGTGTTTTATTTATTCGCACAATAAAAAACCCTGTTATTTTTTCACCTTTTTTTTTTAAACCCGACACCATCACCCCACTTCAGAGGACAATAAGGGCTTTGTTAGCAGAATATAAATCTACATTTTGTAGACTGTTAAAGCCACAACAATAGAAAGGGGGGAAAAAAAAAAAAGAGATTAAATATTTCATGCATTGCCCTGTGGTCAAAATCAGAGCAATGAGTCATAGTTTGGAAATTGTTCTCAGTCCTGTCCCTCCTACACATAACCAATGTCAGAGAATCGCATAGAAAATACTTTAATGGTTTATTGCTTTGGGGTGCTATCAAGCACGTACTGAATGTACTACTCTTTCGACTAATATTTTAATTTCCTTTCTACAGCATGTCTTTTTTGGCACAGATATTTTAAAGGCCAAGGCCGGTTCTCCAACGCACTGTGTGTGAAATCCTGATATAGATTAATTGCTTTTCCTTTGAGACTCAATTTAAGACTAGATTCAATTATTTGCAAAGATATACTATTTATATTTCTTTAAATACCATTTCCCAGAATCTCCTTCAGCTCCAGCGTGGCATATTTATTCCTGATGATGAAGCACAAAAAGATGTGTTTCTTCAGAATTTCTGCCCCGAGACAACTTTGTAAACTTATAGGACTTTTTTCTCTCCTCCACTTTTTCATTACCGCGCGGCTTATTTCAAAGAAAGGTCGCACGTCTAATCCTTCAGGCTTTAACCTTAAAAGCAGACACTGTCCATAAGCATTTATTTTCTACTTTATTTTCTACAAATATTTGGGTTTGTATGACATAACTATCTTTCTATTTCCCTTTTTCTATTTTGTCATATCCGTTACTCAGTAGTAGCTATAACTGAAAGTGGAAAATTGAAAGCATTTAGGTTTTGCTAGTACTTTGGCAACTTTCTTTTCTATCACACGAGAAGGAAATGAAAGCTAACAAACCTGGTTGTTATTTACCTGATACTAACTAGCAAGGCTTGCAACATATAGATCAAATAATATACAGAAAATAAGCATTTATTGGTTAAAAAATGACAATATTCTTTTTTTTTTTTTTTTTTTTTTTTACCAAATGTATTTGGTTAAAAAGCAAAAAAAAATGACAAACGGTTCTTTCAGGAATGATTACTGTAAGGACAGCTCCTGCATTTGTGTGGCTGCAAGGTAAGCCAATCTTCTCATGAGGAAGGTCCATTCACACTAAAGAGGCAACCTACTTAATTCACTCATCTCCCAGCCTGGCAGTGTGGAAACAGCAAACAGACAGCGCTCATTTAAACAACAAAGCCCATAGACGTCCATTCAGGCTAAAGCTGTCCCCTTTCAAACGCAGATTCTAAAGCCACTTTCTGTCGCCCCCATCTCAGTTACCCCCTCTGCGGACCAGAAAGCCGAGTCCGCGCAAAGTCGAGCGCTTGGTGTGAGCAAGTGAATGGGGTGGCCTCTCGTTCTGGGGAGAAAAAAAATAAATAAATAAATAAAAGTGAGACCAGCACACCTGAGGGGTCTACCTTTTTTACATTCTGCTGGGCTTTGTGTGGAAAAAAAATAGTGAAGGAGGAGGAGAAAAATCAAACAGGTGCTCGCTGACTATTGTGGTCACATTTATGAAAGATTCTTTGATAAGGATAAAGGTGCCGCCGGAGCCGCAGTGATTTCAGATGAGGTCATTGTTACCGCACTTCTAAGGTTCACTTTTCGCACCTTGTGGGCAAAGACTTGTGTTTCGTGGGGCTACTCCGTTACAAAACCGTACATGTGTTTGTTGTTAAAGGTAAGCCAAACTGATTTACCTCTCTGGCTCAAGTGGTGCAGTTAATGCAATTGTGGCAAACAGATGATGTTACATGTGCTTTGTGCTATGCTTGGTTACCAATTTTGCCATGTGGCAGGGTTTTTTTACTGAGTAAAAAGTGAATGCTGAGAAGGCTTGGTGGAGGTTCTTTAATAAGTGTTTAGTCTACATTATTTGGCTTCATATTGCAAAACACAAAATTTGAGGTATATACAGTTGGGTTTTAATATATAACTTTTTATAATTTTATTACAATATGTCTATGTATACACAGAAAAGGTTAACGTTTTTGCTGGTGTTGGCTGGTTAGGTTTGCCATCAATTTTTTTTTTTTTTTAAACATGCAAAATTTTTTAGATCAGAAAAAACTTTCCTTAAGAAGCAGGTTTACATGTGGATGCAAATAGTTTCAGTCCTGAATCATCTACAAATGTGAATTTAGTAATATATAATAAATAATATTTTATGCAATAACAGATCACTATTTTGCCAATTTGCCAAGTTGTAACAAACCTCAAACCACATACTAATGTTTTTAATTCAACTCCATTCATTTCAACTTATATTTAATACTGATATAGCTATATGAGGCAGAGTTTGGCTTAGTTTCTTTTTTTTTTAACCAAGGAAAAATTCAAGCAAAGTCAAGACATCTGCGTCCTAATGTTTAAAATGCTTAACAAACTGTGCTTCCAAACTTAAGCAAAACTTGATTTCAAACCATTGATACAATCTTTAACTTCAAAAGTGCAAACATTTTTGTTTTACATTATATTATAACTCTAACTGGAGGCTTTTGGACCACAATACTTACATCCAGAGTTATGACCAGAGAGGTACGGACTACAGAAAAAGGCTGCCAAGTCCCCACTTGGACGTATGGATCTATATACTAGATTTTTTTTGTTTTTATCATTGCTACTGAGTACTTAGTACTACTCCGATTGACAAATGCACACAGCAGCCATATTCTCACATTCCCAAAGGTTGTGTTCTAAAAATATCAATGTTGCTTTTATACTAGTATACAATGCCTCAGTAAAAGAAGACAAAGAAGCCTTTATATGTCACATATGCTGTACCAGTCTGGACACACCTTCTAATTCAATGGTAATTCTTTATTTTATTACTTAAAAGACACTTAATGTCTTAAAGAATTGATGGACTGTCGTTTCTCTTTACTTAGTTGAGCGGTTCCAGACATAATATGGATTACTACAGTTGACAAATAGAGTTATTTGCTGTATACCAACACTACCTCTACACAACACAACTGATGATCTCAAGCGCATCAAGAAGGCAAGAAATTCCACTAATGAACTTTTGACAAGACACACCTGTTAATTAAAAAGCATTCCAGGTGACTACCTCATGAAGCTGGGTAAGATAATGCCAATAGTGTGCGTAGCGGTCATCAAGGTAAACACTGGCTACCTTGAAGAATCTAAAATATGAAACATATTTTTTAAACACTTCACATATGTGCCATATCTTATTTCATAGTTTTGATGTCTTCAGTATTGTTATACAATGTAGAAAATAGTCAAAATAAAGAAAAACTTATGAATGAGTAGGTGTGTCCAAACATTTGACTGGTACTGTAGATTACAGCACAGTGAAATTCTTTTTAAAGCATGTCTAAGGAAATTTGGGTCAAACATGATACAGTACCTCCGGAGCAGAGAGGGTTAAAGGCCTTGTTCAAGGGCAAAACAGTGGCAACTTGGCTGTGTTGGAGCTTAAATTCATGACCTTCTGTTCAGTGACATATAGCATAAAACCCGTTGAGACGGGTTTTCCTAGATTCCGAGATTCCTAGAAGACTTCTAGAATCCTCACCTAGAATTCAGTAAATTGTTTAGTTAGCAGGTGGTGAAGTTCAGTACATGACATCCATAATGGATATGACTATTATCCTACTGTGTAGCAATAAACGTGATGTACCATACAGAGATATTTATAGGGAAATAAAACAAAGAAGCAGACAACAAAGTAATGTAGATTTAGATTTATGTTTCAAGCCATTTTCTCTGCATGTTGTGTATGTATTCTGATGTTTTGCAGTATACAGTATATACCTGACATGTAATGACATGAAGTTAGATTGATTAATGACATCATTGAGGAAATGAGTCATTGTGTAAATTATATAAATGTAACATTTATTTAACATTTTTTTAAAAAAGGTTCATAGTGATCTTTAACTTGTTGGTTTAGGGAACCGGTAATACTAAATAAAAAAACTATTATGTTGACACAGGAGTTTATTTATGAACTCTTATAAATGAATAACTATAATATATATTTATAGTTGTTATATATAGATAAAAGACGTTTGAACACAGTACATGCAAGATGAGAGAGTCAACTATTTATTTATTATTGTTTTTCCATGAAGCACACAAGGATGACTTTAAGAATAAAAACTTTATCGGTTATAACAATAATAAATATAAAACACATGAAATTCGGTTTACTTCAAATAACATAATAAATCCACTTTACAGAGATAAAATCTTATACAGAGCAAGTTAACCAGTCAGTCTGTTTACGCTCTCTAGAATGTTCTGTTGTACCATAGAACCCAAATTATTATGTCTAGGCACAGCTGTGCATTCTGGATTAAGATATTAAGATTAAGATTACATAGAATATCATTAATTTCACATGCAAATAATGTAACAACATTTGGATACAAGAAAATTGCATTTTGTAAAAATGGACAGTGTGTGTAATGTGAATATTTGCAAATAAATTATAAAAGAAAATGTGTGTTAAAGTCAGTATCAAGGCTACTGTAGTTACAGTACAGATGATTCTTCTGTTTCCCAGAGCATTCAAGAGTCAGCGTTATCACTGGTTCATAGATAAACGTTCAGGATTAACCACTGAGTGGCAGGTGATCAGCAGAAACAGACACTAAGCAGATCTCCGTGGGTCAGCTGGCCACTATGGGAAAAAGGGCAAAGCTGATAGCAGTGAGATTACACACACCGGCTACCAGTCAAGAAAGAAGGAGGATCCATTTTTGTTATTATTATTATCCTCACATTTAGGTCATCATTGTATCAGAGATACCGGATGCATCAAATTCTATTCCCTTTATGTTTCCCTCTTTCTTTTCCTCTTACTCTTTCCCTTAACTGTCCCGTCCCCAGTTCAAACCTCTTGTGGATTATGTAGCTGATATAGTGTTACCTCTTGAGCCACCTGACCATGAAAAGAGTGTTTTACTTTGGGGGTCAGTGATGCTAGCCAGGAGCTGTTGCTGAAAAACAGCTGTTACTAGAACGGACAAAAGGACAGGGAAAAAAAGCAAGAGAAATGGAGGAATAAAGAACATAAGTATTAATTAGCCCACGATTTATGTGTCATTTGTTATTACTATTAATCCTAAAGGTTTCAAGAGTTTTTTCTAATAGTATTTTGGAACAAAGAGTGTTTTGTATTAGTTGGAAGTAACTTGTTTTAAATGAGGTCATTTAAAATACTGTTTTTATATTTTTAGATTTCTAAAATCTGAATTCCTGATTTCTGAAAATTCCTCTCAATTTCAGTACATCCTCCTTTCTTACTAAGGAAGGTATTATTTTCTTTTATATCCACTGACATGAACTCGGCTTTTCAGAAAGTCAAATTTACAGCATTTTTGGCTAGAACACAAAAAGCAGTTTGTTAGATAATGCTATATACAGTACGTTTTGTCGGTACCTAAATATAGCCTAAATAATGCACACAAATAAACTTCGCCTGGATGGATTTGGTTTGATTTTATACACACATAACTGAGAATCCCATCCCAAACTTTAGTATAAAATGTCTTGCTGAAAATTTGCACTTTTGAATTCGTACTATTACGAAGATGTATATCAGTTATCAAAGAGAGGTGTTCTTTCATATCCATGGTTGCGTGCTACATATGCGAAAGTACTGAGTTATAAAGTATTTTTAGTATTTTTTGATATAAACACTAACATCAAAAATCTAACATACAGTATATTTGAGTGCAATGTTGGTTCAGAGCACTTATGAGTCAAGTCTGAATGAAATATACAGTAGAATACTCTTTTTTAACTATACGGCTTGCAATGTTCAATATTTTTTGGTAAAGGTCTTAATTGCTTTACTGTCAATGTATGAAAATTGATATGAAAAGCTATGACAACTAACCATGTTATCACCGTTGCTTGATCATTTATATGAATTTGCAACTACGACCAGTAACTAGCATGAACACTAGTCAAAAAAGACTAATTAGCTAACTATTGAATAGCCTACATATGTTTCCATTGCAGTTTTTTGCTAAATAGAAACTATATATAAAAAATTCTGACAAAACACAATTGTGAATGGTCTGCGTGTCCATTGGGTGGTGTTATGCGATTAAAGCTGGGTTTTCTCCTCTCGTGATAGCTCTTAAAGCGTGACGTTTCCATTTGCGGTTCATGTCATGTTATGCGACTTAAATGTGAAAAATGTGTTTCCATTTCAATTTTGAGAAATTTTGCTTTATTGAATTGCAGGAAAAAACACCTAATGCGACTGTAAAAACTTTTTGCAATATTTGAGAGGTTTTTTTTTTTTTTTTTTTTAGAAATTCACATGTTTCCATTACTCGATTTTTAGTTCAAAATATCACATTGCGCATTAAGCAGGTTAATGGAAACGCGGCTAATTATTATGTGCTTATTAAGTGGAAGCTAACTACTTCACACAGAAAACTTGAGCAGAAGTTTTGGATAACTTTATGAATATTAAAGTCTGGGTTTAAATATATTCTGTATATTCAACAAATTACATATGCTGTTTTACATAATACAAGCATTCCTATAGTAGTAAGAAAACATTTGTGAATTAGACGCTTGTTTAGAGGATGTCCTGAGAGCATCATTTTGTCAGCTGGGTTCACACTGTACCTATCTGTTACATAAAAGAGCCAAGATACTTCTATTGCAACATGGTCTTGCCATTACTAATTCATAAGAATGTGCACAAAGCAACTCTTACAAAAAAAAACGACAAACAGCCAGGGTTAGTGGCCAAGATTAGCAGACGACCCAAGACAACTTGTATTAAAAGTCTAAATTGTGCATTTGCTTTTATTCATTCATATATCAAATTGCTTTTGCTCATTAGAATTACAATAATTGCGTTTTATCAGATCAGGTTGAAATCCTACAGCATTTTTCAAAGGCGACCATGGGACAGCAATTCCAGCCATCCCTTCCCCCTTAAACAAGCCGAGCACCATACTGTAAATTCTCTTCCTGTAGCTCCTCCGGCAACGAAACACTCTTCATTGTGCTCCACCCAACCATATATCGCTTGCAGCTTTAAACTTGATATGGCATGAGCAAATGGAACAGTGGGATTCATCTTTAAAAACAGATATCCTGTTGAAAGAGCACTTTCTATATTGTCGTTAAATAAAGCCCAGGAGGTCATGCACTGGCCCAAAGAATAAGTATGAAAAAGATGACACATCTAACATCTAGAGTTGCCTCTCTCATGTATAGAGCGCCTGGCTTTGAGCTGCGGTGGCCTTAAATGTTTCCGATATTTAATTTCACACTTCCACTCTTTTGACAAACCTTAGTGTAGATACAGAGGATTTATTTTACAAATTGGTTACAAGCACCAAACCCCTCCCACATCTCCATATATCACCGTGTGCTAGATAACTTATTATTGCAGGTTATTTCCTACGTTTCAACATTCAAGCCTGTTTATTATACTGCACCAGACCATCGTGATATTTTATGTATCGCTTTTTTTTCCCTTGTGTATGTACCTGACAATGTGAATAATGGACTAAATATTTTAGAATGGTGTTAAAAAGCAAGTGTGTCAGCCTCAAAACCTGTCAAGTGCCATTGAAAATGAGTTTGGGCAAACAAAAAATGTCACCTGAAATACCTGGTTTTGGACAAAATATTATCTTTTTTTTCTGCCCATAGTATATTTTGACACTTACATTAAGAAAATATAAACATATATCACTAAAACATTTAAACAGAAGTTTTTAAAAAT
Organism: Notoglanidium macrostoma; assembly: GCA_030068235.1. Taxonomy (NCBI): domain Eukaryota; kingdom Metazoa; phylum Chordata; class Actinopteri; order Siluriformes; family Auchenoglanididae; genus Notoglanidium; species Notoglanidium macrostoma. The sequence goes on from JAQQZR010000014.1 coordinate 10,813,382, forward strand.
TGCTTTTTAATCTAATCTTGCTGCACAAATCACGTTAGATGCCAGTTTAACAGACACGGTAGTAAAAACTGTTGGTCTGTCTAAAGACAAGTAAAACCTTGAGTGCTTTACTCACACAGTGAATGTCATGTCATGTTTAGCCTAAAAATCAGTTCAGTTTGTAAACAGACACCAGCTGTCAAAATCATAATTTTAAGTTTAATCCATTTTCCAAAATTTAAGTTCTCAAACTAGTTAGCCAGAATCTTCTTTCTTCTTCTTTGTCTTCCGTTCTTCTTCTTAGTTGTCTTTCTGGTGCTTCCTTTTGCTGCCGATTGTAAAAACATGAAATGCGGAAAGTGCTCTCTAGAGGTTTGTCTGTTCTGGGCTACCGTAGTGGCACAACATGGCTTCTGCGTAGAAGAGGACCCGCTCGCTATGTAGATATAAAGCGCTCATTCCAAGCTTACATAAACATGACGATTCATAGTTACAGGTAATTATAAACTAATGAAAACATTTATGACTATTATATTCCATTTCTCATAACAGATCCCCCTAAAGCCTACATAGTGGTCCTTTAAATGCAATTTTTCACTTTTGGGGTTAAACAGACATTAATTTTTAACTTTACCTTTGAGTGATGTACATGCAAAAGAGAAAGACGTCCCAGTCCAGACAAAAATGTATGTCTAAAACAAGTACAGAATCAATGTTGTATAAAGAAATTTCAACCTAATGCATGCTCATAAATGGAAATAGAAGTTTAATCATTAAAAACATCATTTAAGGATAAAGTATGGCTTCAGGCCTGTATACTTTTAAAAAAATTGTAATATATGAGCATAAGCAATGAATAAACTATTGTAATTTCAGCACAGATGTTTCAGTGACAGAGAGGAATCGAAGTAAACCATCTAAATGAAACTGACAAATCAGCATGTGATGAATAAGGATTTTCAATAAGTTATATTCTATAGGATGTTTAGGTGAGGATTAATTTTGTTCCACTGATGTCTCCAGTCTTGTGAAGTCTTTGGGAATGTACTTTTGTTTGCTAACTACAAGGAAATAACGCAGACTTACAAAATGGAAGTCTGACACCAGCTATAAGTGACACCTATGTTAAAATGTGCTGGCCCAAAACCTAATACAAAATGTCACTATTTTAAAATAATAAACATTTTTACATTTATGAGTTTTAGAATTTTGTTTATTTAACATTCTGTCTGTTTAATAGCCCACCAGAAAGTTCAGCTGTAGTTCCTGTTTGTTCAAAACCACATTATTTAATCCAGAATGCTTTTTTAATGCTGGAGGCGCTTTCTACAGAGCTGGGTTATATGCTACTGTGCGGACTCAACGTTAGCCTGGCTTACAGATCAACTTTCTTCAGACATATAGGCTGACGTCTTAGACACATCTTTATAAATCTTTGATGAATATGTGGTCTATATATAGACATTTCTGCCTTTAGGCTCTGCATTGAGTGACCTCCAATGAGTCTGCCTGTAGAAGTAGTATAATTGCAATGCAAATGTGTCTGCTATTCACTGGCAGGAGTTCAAGTTTATTTTTATATTTTCTGGTCCTTTTACAGACGTTGGGCCTTAGTTGCACTTTTACTATTGGTTTTGAGTCAGATAATGTCTACACATCTTAATGTTAGCCATTATCTGACTCAACGCCAAAAGTGCTATTCTTCCGTAGTCTCACGTTATCTTGTTTCATTGAAATTTTAACCTATAGAAAACATCTAAAAGACTCAACGGAGATGAAACGTACACATACACAAACACACACATTTTCAGAGAAATAGGACATTTCAGAGAAAAGTCCATCATCAGGCTTGCAAGCAAAGTGCTCAGTGTTTCAGTATTTTATGAGCAAATCTACTTACAATGTTACAATCGTCTGAAAATATTTATTTATTGTACTTGGTGTAATTGTATCTCTTTTTTCTTTAAAGTATTCATTCTAACAAGGATCCATTTATTACTAAGTGTGTTTTCAAGTCTATTATTGGAATTAGTTAACAAAATTAGGATCTGATGATTGTAAGAAATGTACAAGTCAACCGCAATTGAAAAAAAGGGATGGTTATAGTTATGATGAGGGATGGAGTTAGCAGTGGTCACTTTTCAAAGACTGTGTTCAAATGAAATCCAACTGCTCTTGCATCTTAGCTACATCAGTGAATCCTTACTACTCCTCACACTCATTACTACATACCTGTCCTATTCGTTTCACTGTTATTACTGAATATTTAAAATAATTTCTAAATAAAATAATTTACATTTTTGTATTTGACAAACTGTTTTGACAAGTGCATGCTCTCTTTTCCCTGTCACTCATAAGTGATACTAGCCAATTAAAGGCATCTTATGCGTGCTTTCCTCCTTTTTCTTTTAGGGTGGAAAAAATTGGTCCCTGGTTGATACCTGTCATGTAATAGGGGAGAGCTGTCTGGTAGATATCATACCACCTTTCCCCAAACATAACTTTAACTCATTCGAGTTGAAATATACAGTCATGCGGCCATGTTGTTCTTTTCCATTGAGAAACCCAATGTTTCTTTATTTAGTTTATTCAATGTACAAGGATACAATGATGTAATGACTGAAAAAAAACCCAACAGGTACTTAGCTGTTCATTAGCAATATAATCACCTGCAGGTAATGAGTATATAAATATAATTATAAGTAAGTAAGTATAAGTATATAAATATAATTATAAACTATATAATCAGTAAAAAGTGTAATCAGTGACATGCTAAATACTCCATTACTCAGTAATGATTACGGCTTAATAAACATATTAATTAATCAGTGGCTTGTTAACAGCATTGTAATGTACATGCACATTGTTATTAATTGTAATTAACAATATTTAATGTAAAATGCTTTCCTACAAACGTGTTGCTTTATTAAATGCTGTTTGCAACATGTTATCCGGGTCAGGTCGTGGATAAGGTGGATAATTAGTTGGTGCAGATTCCTTCGCCCTTGAGCTGCAGTGTTATGCCTGTTTTTATGCATGCTTGTCCATTAATAAAGCAAGTCATTTAGTTCTAAACACTGTGGTGATTTCTGCAGTCCAACAAAGTGTTATACGCACGAACCAATTTACTCAGAAGTAAAAGAATTGTGAAATTGCAGACTTGATCCCTGAAATGTATTTTCAGAGCATCCAGAAATCATTTATATTCAGTTTTCATTTAGTATTGTTTATAATTATGTATAAACCTTCTATTTATGTATTCTTTTAGTCTAAATAAACCCACATAAAACCAGGTTTTTATTTAGAATAGGATGTCTATAGAAATGAACAGGCTACAGGTGCAGACAAAGTATTGAGAAATTATACTCAAGTGAAATTATTGATACAGGGTCAAAATTTAGAACATTTATCACTTCTAATCCATGTACTCATGGATTAAAAAGTAAAAAGTAAATGTTTAAACTGAAGGAGTTAGATTAATGCCATGTCGTCATGCAAAAACCTAAATTATGAAAATGATTTTTTGTTTTAAAGCAATGACAAGCAAAAATTATTTTCCCTGAAAATATATTTTAATCTCTTCAAGTTTGCAATAATTACCATTAGCTACAATTCAACTTGCTGCCTAGCCGATTACTGTATGTTAGCTACTGGAATTGATGTTTCCTGCCACTGACAAAGAAAACAGGCTAGCTTAGAAGAAATATAGCCAGTAATTAGAAAATTTGCTTAACTTACCTCAAAATGCTTTTTTAAAATTTTCATGTCTTCTAGGGAGGAAAATGAGACACCCAGCGCAAGTATAGCAATCTGAATTTCTGCAGTGAATAAAAGCTACCAGAATGTCCATCCATAATCTATACTGCTTATCTGTCAGGGTGGCGAGAAAGATGGAACCAATTCCACCCATTCACACTCACATTCGTACCTATGGACAATTTAGAGTAGCCAGATGCCCTAATCTGCATTTTTGGATTGCATCTTTTATCTTTGGACAGTGGGAAGAAATAGGAGACCCAGAGGAACCCACGCCGGGATGTGGAGAACATGCAAACTCCACACAGAAAGATCTCAATCAGCTGCCAGGTTCAAACCCAGAACCTTCTTGCTGTGAGGCAACAGTGCTGTGCTAACCACTGCACCACCGAAACATTGTCTGAGGTAGGACCAGGGATGCTCATCCTCAAACACGTTTAAGCACCTTTATTTCTATTAAACTGAGTGGATACACACATAATATGTGCACTTAAGAAGAAAATACAAAACACCACCTTTCACCCTAAACACTGCAATTTTACATAATTGGTGTATTTACAGTGAAATTACAGCATATAGAAACATCAGTGAAAGAAATCCAGTGATATTTCCAATATTATCTAGATCCAAGGCATTTATTTTTAGCAATGTAAAATATACAATAATATTTTTTACTAAATGACCTTATATAAATAATGTGAATGAAAAGAATGATGTAAGTATTATTATGGTGCATAAGTACATTATTTACAAAAGCAAATCCTTTCTTTCAAAAATGTAAAAATTAAAAGCTATTTTGTTCATTTCTACTTAGCATACAGTCTAGTAAATGTTCTCATATTCCATACTGATTTATCAAAAGCATGACTGTATTCACATTCCCTGTTCAATCGAAGCTTTATTATATAGTGCTGACACATGAGAAAGTTTCCCGCTTTTCTAATGGAGATGGGTTATCTATACTCTAGGGTCCTGGCAATGCCACCCAGCCCAAAAGCCCTTTTCTTTTGATTTCTGTCAATGACCAGACAGTATTGAAAGACACTCCTATTGTACCTAGACATCCATTCAGGCTGACTCCTCCTTTCCTGTCTAAAAGTGTTGCTGCAGAGGAAAAGATTACTCATAAGAAAAAAAGAAAAATCAAGATTGCAGTCTGCGAACAACAAAGTCAAAGTTAAATGACAGGATATAAAAATATCATTTTAATAGCCATGAAACCAAGCAACAAAAAAGGAGGTTAAGAGGTCTGTTATCACTCTGTGTAGAATGAATGAATAGTCTAAATGAAACTCTTTAAGCTGAGGAGCACAAACAAGAAATCATTCCTCACCTATGTGTCATTGCCTATGTGTCATTTTTTTTTTTCACATTGAACACTGCCAGAAAGGTTGTAGAAAGGTTTCTAAAGCCACAGCAAGAGGTAATGTATATGATCTACTCTCATACACTCAAGGTTAATGTACAGTTAATCATTTTGATTCATACATTCCAGTATATGCGCTGAAAACCAAAGTGGAAAAACTATACTTAATAAGCTTCAATTGGTCCAAAGGTTAACTGACTATTTTCAGTCTTTATAACTAGCAGAGACTTGCACTTTATTGTTGCCCGCAACCAACCAAAGAACCCTAGAGGAACCCTTTTACAAAGAGTTGTCTTATGTGACCCGTCATATCAAGGCAGGTATTAAGTCGGTACACTGTAAACCCGGATTTTGTTTGTAAAAAACTGACCTCATTACTAAATTGAATTAGTCGTTTGAACTAGCTAGCTGAAAATATACAATGTAATGATCATGTTAAGTAGAGATCACTTATAATGTCATGTTTCTGTTTGAGAGGGGCGGGGTCTCACTGAACTTTGAACTTGGACACGAGCACGCGAAACACCTGTGGAAGATTATGGCCGTGTGAAAAGAAGTTGTGGTTTTCCAGAAGCTTTGTTGCACCAAAGGGATTCAAAAGAAATGTTACAGCTACCAAACAGTTTAATGCAGTTTTTATACTTGTCTTTAAATTGGTAATCCATTTTATTTCTGCAGTTGTAATACCTGTTTTAACAGGTCTCTTTTGGTGAAGATGCTGTTTTTTCTTTAGGTGACAAGATGCAGTCTCATTTGATAACGTTCAATAAAAGTCTTGAGCATTTAAATTTGTGTCATTTCTACCTTTCCAGACACCTTTCTTTAAACATTGTATTTAATCTCAAAATCTAGAGTTCAGTCCAATTAAAGTAGAAGAAAAGACATTATGTGTTTTCTAATAATGTTACATGTGTTGCCTGCCATTTGTTTATGTGCATTTGACTAAAAAAAATTATTTTATACAATTTTGACCCTATTTAGTTAACCGAATGATTTTGAGTTAAGACTACTAATCTAAGCTTGAGTATGTCATACACGGTTCAATGGTAATACAACTTAAGCAGTGTAGTTTTATGTGATGTAAAAACTTAAACGGGTTAAGGCAACGGGTTTCCATGTGATTTTCTAGTAAAGTCAACTAGTTTGGGTTTAGAGTGTAGATGAAATCTTTCAAATCTTTGATTTTGGCAAAACTCAAAATGGAGCTTATTGAACCAGGAATCTGAAAATATGCATAACTAAAATCACTCAAAGTATGACTTAATACCTGAATTGATGTGATGGGTCACATATGCCTTATAAATACAAGACTCTTATTACATACAGTTCATTTGTTTAGTTGTTGGTAGTACAGTATCTATAAATCATGCTCTCTGCCACAAATCCTTTTGTTCTTTGTAACTACTCTTTCAATCAATTAATTGGCAGTTGTTTTGTCTCTGTTTGCAACTCCGCTGAGCCAGACTCATGCCTAAATCGTTGTCAAATGATAGAATGATAGAATCTATAAATGTCCCCCAAATATGACACATGCATCACAATGATAAGTAAGCTAAATTTCATTGTGTTATTCAGGTGTTCCAAACACCATCTGAAGGTTCAACCTGCAAGACTGCAAGTATGCATAGTTAGAATCAGTTTAATACATATAGGACTGTTGCCCAAATATGTGAGAAATTTCTTGAAAGACACATCCTATAAGGGCTAGGTGGTAAAATGTAAAAAAATATATATATAAAAGTAGGCGCATGAGGAGATCGAGAAGTACCAAAGCCTGAAGGAACAACTGGACAGATGAGGAAGGTGAAGTCCAAAGTGGTTCAAGTGGTAATAGGAGCATTAGGGGCTGTGACTCCCAAACTAGGAGAGTGGCTCCAACAGATCCCAGGTACAACAACTGGGGTCCCTGTACAGAAATGTGCAGTTATAGGAACAACTAAGATACTGCGCAGAGCCCTAAAACTCCCAGGCCTCCCAGGTAGAGGACCAGAGATTAAGGAAGACATACACATAAACCACCCCTGAAGAAGCTGAGGTGAGATAATAAATGTAAGAGCAGGTATCATTGCCATCTCAAAGCTTTAGCGTCACCAGTTTCATCCTGATCTTAGGTTACTGTGTAGAGTTTAGCTTGTTCTTCCGGTGTCTGTGGGTTTCCTCTCAGTTCTCTGGTTTCCTCCCAACTTCAAAAACATGCCAGTATAGGGATGAAGGTCAATTTCCACACTGACCCTGACCAGGATAAAATGGTTACTGAAGATGAATAAATGAATGAAAGATTGAATGAATGAAGTTAACAAGAAGAGGTGAAATGAGAGAAAGCAGGACGGAAAAGAAAAGAAAAGAAAAGAAAAGACAAATAAGCATCAGGTGAGATCTCAATAATATTCAAAACTGTAAAAGGAAGCTTGTAAATAATCTGTGCCAGCAGCTTACTGTCCTTATTGTTTCCATGAACTTCTTAGGCCCACTTTTCATTGCATATGGACAGTAAGTGTTTGCCAGTTTCAGAGAGACTGTCTCCCCGAGGTAAAAACTGGTCAGATCATTTTATTATTCAGGACACAATTGGTCCCCACCGTGACTTAAAAACAAGCCCACACAAATGTGGACCAGGACCACGCTGTTTTGCATTAACCTGAAGAAGTATTACTGCTTCCTCATTGTTTGAGCATGATGTATTCTTATTTGTCCCCATAATCATTAAACTGTAGATTCACCCCTGTACGAAAACATGCCCAATCAACAAAACCGAACTGTGCAAATTAAAATTTTATTTTGGCCTTGAAATGAGAAACTGGCTAGTTTTTACTCAGCTCTGGGTGATAAATTGTTCAACATTTCATTATTTCTGACAGAATGAGTCTATATCTACCTATCTGCGTGTTCTCGTTTCACCAATATCTCCTGAACACCATAATTACCTCAAAGGACAAAATAGAGGTTTCAGTTAAGATCAAGTCTAATTGATGGATAGGTACACTTACTTTCATGTCAAAGCCCTTAACTTTTCACACCTCATCTTGTTTAAGAGACGGAACAATTACCGAATAAATAAATACTAAACTATTGACCCAGGTGACCTTTGTTTACAGAGCCTCTGTATTTTTGGCTGTCATGCCCATCTTTATCTCATGCAAAGTTCATGAGCAGGGGAGTCTGAATTAGCTGAATGATCTGTGTTGTACACTGCATAAAAATAATAACTGAAACCCTTCTCTGGCAAATAATTACATGGTTTACAAACTACTTGAAAATGCAAATACAAAGGCCATGAACCCTTTTTAAGCTATTCATAGAATAAATAATGCTGAAAGGTGAAGAACTGAATACCACTCAGCAAAGCAGTCACTGAGCCAAATTAAAACAAGTGCGGGAAAAAAAGCAAACTGCTTCATAACGAGTAAGGTTATTAAAATTTTGGGGTGTAATTTACCTGACTACATGCCAGAGGTTCTTTAAACAGGATTGAACAAAGCGAAGAAAAAAATTAACAGCTAGTTTGGTATGTGTCTAAGCTATTAAATACTTTATTGCTCATGTTCTAAACACCAAAACATGGTGCAAAATAAAGGAAAGGTAGACAGATATTACATTCCTTCTTCCTTCAGGCCTTTTAGCATAGAATTCATTTTCTTACCATACAATTCTACAATGCTATTTCAGGTGGAGATTAAGTGTGATTTTTCTAGCTCAGAGGTCATTATTGTAACCTACTGGCTTCCTGGGGTGGCACTATGGCCCAGCAAGTAGCACTGTCACCTCAAAGCTCCAGGGTTCTCGGTTCTGTCCTGAGCTCGGGTTACTGTTTGTACAGTTTCGCACGTTCATCCCGTGTCTTACATTTGCTTTCATGTGTGCACGCATGCTAACACCGTTTTTCGTTGCGCCTGGGCTTGGAGAGTGGTGCAACAAATGTGACGTCTGCTTTGTTTTTGCCTTTTTAGCAATTAAACTCGCCTTAGTTATGAGCAGTCACTGTAACCGGATCACAAAGATCTCCTAACCACAACAGCAGAATAGGGTTAATGAACATTACTTAGCTTCCTTTTCACCATTAATGATCTTTCCTCATTGCAAATTAGCTTACCCATACTGATGCAGCATTATTACAGTGTGATCATTGATCTGATACTTTCTTTCCTGCAACAATGGGATTTCTCTCACCACTCAGCAGAACAGTCCCAATAACAGTCCCTGCTGCTTCAAACAGCCTTCACGCTCCAATCAGATCATTCAATAGAAATGTACAAGTTATGCTAAATGAACTCTTTTCCTGACAAAAATCCCAACATAATGACATTAATCAACTGCTGTAGTAATTACTTAATCACTCAAGAGCTACTTTCCTCTGCAGGGAAGACATATAACATGTTAAAAAAAACATGTAAATAGAAACTATTATATAAATTCTTTGTCATAAATAAACTGTGGAAAAGTTTAAATAATGGTCTGTTTTAGTGCTACAGAATTTAACTGAACAGCTGGAAATTGAAATCGGCTGTTTTATAATTCAACCTATACTAAATTACAGTGAATTTTGGTTCTGCCTTTGATTTTAGTGCTCTCATATCTTACCAATACTAAACAAGAGTGAATTCATGGTTTATAGTAATATTTGCACAATTATAATTCCCAGCAAAGCATACTCATAACTGCTAACTCTGTATAATTTGCTATATAGGCAGCTTCATTACCAGGTATGAACCATAAACTATAGAAATCCAATAATATGAACAATTAAATGGAATTAAAGGGGGAGTTATAGATTCTGGAGAATGATTGTTGATGTTTGGAGTCAGGGAAGCAAATACACACCTTCAGTGCTCCTTCAGAAGCTCCAAAGTCATGGACGTGCATTGCCAAGACAATGGCACTAACGACAACACCCTCACCTTTCCCCCCTCGCCTCCTCCCTGTCCTGAGATTCCCTGGAATATGTCCCCTGTTATTAATTCGCTGGAATACTGTTGTGTTGCTCGGGCCAACCAACTTAGTTTCTTTCCCTGTTTACAGAGCCAGGACTGTGTACGAGCACTGGATTTCTTTCAGCGTACATATAGAATGGACAGCTAGCTGACTGTGAGGAGATATTTGCTGAACTAAACAAAAAATGTATTGGATTAGAATTGATGACTGCACCTTTAATTACAGCAACGTACGCATGATTCCATTTGGCCTATTGATGTATTTTTATTTGTCTAAACTGGTGCAAGACAATAAAAAATCATTTTAAAATGAGTGTTCACGTTTTGTCTTTGTTATCGAAAGACACAGAGAAGTGGTGATGTGATGTATTGCTGGTAAAATAAGGAATTGTTGGCCAACAATAACAACTTAATTTTCTGAATACGCCAATATCTTTTTATATTTCACACAGCATACAGTACGTGGCATCAAACTACAGAGAAAGTCTATGTGCTATGCAAAAACGATAATGATAATATTGCATAGACATACAGATGAATGACAAATTAAAGGTAAAAACTTAGTAAGGTGGTGTGCCACCTTAAGCTTTGCTATCAAGTCTACATATTTTACTGGAACTATACAGGAGTGATGAACACTTTCCTCAGTTGGTGTTTTGATAATGGTGGTGGAAAATGTTGTCCACCACACCAGCACCACAGAACACATCAGTCCAAAATCTCTCATAGGAATTTAACTGGATTGAGATCTGGTAACTGTGAAGGTCATGGCATATGATTTACATCATTTTCATCCTCATCAAACCATTCATTGACCTCTAGTGTCTTGTGCATGAAGAGACCACTCCCATTAAGATAGAAATGCTTAAATCCAATGATTTTTGTATTGATTTGTACTGATTGATTAGAAATGGATTTAAACAACAGCATAACAGGGCCACCGGCTTTTCCTTTAATTTGTCACTTATATTGTTAGTGTTGGATTTAAAAAAAATCTGCATACATGGATGTGGTATTTGTAGAGTAGAACAAGATCATGTGTGCTTTCCTGCAGCTTGTGTTTTGATCACACCTCTCATCTGCCCTCCTCTATCCTCAAAGAGCCTCACCTAGTTAAGGAGCCCTGGCTTATTAGATTTTATGCTGCTGAAGTATCTGAGAGAGCCAGAAGAGGAGTACAGCATATGGACTTAGACTTGTGTGCTGCCTAATTACGGGCATTATCTCATTTGCTTTTGTAAGACACTGTTGTGCCATCTTCCATTTATTTAATTATGCTTTTCACATATTGGCAGGGACCATTTGGACTGAAAATCCAAATCCACATGGGGGGATGGGGTGGGATTGTACTGTCTGGGAAGGAAAAAATGGCTTTTTCAGTAATGTGGAGCAATTTGTCAAGCAATTAGCTGCACTAATTAAATTTTTGTAGCTCTAATCAAACGAATATGCTAAAACATTCTTGGTGCCGCCAGTCCACTGTCTGCTCACATTTAACTTGATGGTTTAAAAGAGGCTCCTACTCTGCCTCCCCACTTCACTTAATCACCTCATTTGCATTTTATATTGGTAAATCAAATTAAGCACCCATAGCTTTTAACTTGATTGACTATGGCCAGGGCTGCTCGTGTGGGACTTTTTCGCTGAAAATTAGACCAATTTTAATGTGCACCGAGCACTGCTTCCCGCATTCAGCAAATCACATTCACTCAGCTAATTAAAATGATTTTCCCCGTGGTGTGTGTGTGTGTGTGTGTGTGTGTGTGTGTGTGTGTGTGTGTGTTTGTGTGTGTGTTTGTGTGTGTGTGTTTGTGTATGTGTGTGATCAAAGACCACTTAAATGAGCATATGGAGTTAATACATGGCAAAATCTGTGCATACTTACACCTATATGTGAGTGTTTGTGAGTGTGTGTGTATGTGTGTGTGTGTGTGTGTGTGTGTGTGTTAAGCGTAATGAATCCAGACACCTTTATTTATGGACAACATATAAACTATAAACACAATAACTGTTGTATTGTAAAATGAAACGTGTTTAAATTGCTTTCCATATGAATACAAAAAGTAGATAAAAACTGGAAAATCTTAAATAATTTAATTTCAATCTACTGTGATATAAACAAATTATTTGGAGTAAAATGTTTAAAAACACTTTTCTCGTATATTGACTCTCGCTTTCAGTTTGCTTTCAGTCTGAGATACTTTCTTCGTTCTCCTCCACTCCTGTTCCTTTCCTCCATGATCGAATGATGTGAAATTTCACCTAAATACAAAAGAAGGTTTCTCTGAATATTTTCCACTTTTTCTTCCAACTTTTTTTGTGTGCTAATTCTCCCTTACATCCCAGCATTCTCGCTACATCCTTTATGAGCTGGGAAGTGACCGCAAACCGCTGGGAATAATATTCACCTTATTTCTCATTTCTCTTCTACACAAACATGAACGAGTCCAAAAAAAAAAAAAAAAACAGGCGTCCAAAGAGCAAAGACGATCCTCAGCTACTTTAAAAGGGCAAAATCCTTTAATGCGTCTCGGGGCCTTATCTGAAACACCTCGGCATCTGTCTCCAGCAGCAGGCCTTTGAAAGCCTGGAGACGATAGAGAGAGAGAGAGGGAGAGGGAGAGAGGGGGAGAGGGAGAGAAGGAGAGAGAGAGAGAGAGAGGGAGAGGGAGAGAGAGCGACGGAGAGGGAGAGAGAGAGAGAGAGAGGAAGAGAGAGGGAGGATGAATAATAGACCTCTACAGGCTGGGAATCTTTCAGCCTAATGTTCCTACCTGAACCATGTGGCTAAATAACCGGCTCCGAACCTGCTGTCATCCTAAACGGCTTTGGATTCGGCAAAAATTTATGAATATGATTACTCAATCGCTATCAGCATTAAAATCGTGTCTAAAATAACATTTCAGCTTTAGCTTGTAGTTTTAAATGAGGTTTAAAATGAGATTTTTTTGACATTGATTTAATATCGCAGATTTTGTTTTTACTACCAGTTAGATTTTATCGTGAGATAATAAATAACCAGACAATCGGCAAGGCTAGCTCGGTAGTTGCGGCTTTATGCTAGCAATCACTCATCTTTTTTAAGCCTCTCTTTAAGAAATCTTGAGCTTTCTGATTTTTCTGATGATCTCCAACAGGGTTCGGAGAAAATTGTCATCCAACAGAATTGTATTTTTTTTTCAAGTAGGAAAAAACAAGTATAAAATATCTGAGTACAGAATGAGTGCTGATAAAGTGGACCTGCATGCTCGAGTTTGCCCACATGTGTACATTTACTGCGGCATTTCTCAGTATTGATCATGTGATTATAGAGTAGAAAGACCTGAAGTCAAACCTTTTTGAAAATCATGTTAGATCATGTTTTTGTTTAGATTACACCCAATTCATCAGTTACTTAAAAGACAAAATTCTTCATTCTTGTCTGTAATCTATAAATACGATCATCTCATGGCCTTGCCCCTCCCCCACACCCAGCTACCTATTAGCAAAAATGTTTATAGGGTGCACAAACTTTTGTCTCTGCATTTGTATCTCTACATTTTAATCAAAATGGTTTCTAAACAAATCATTACTCTTTGCATCACTAACAATGATGCTGCACAAAACTGACCTCTAAAGCGAACAGTAGAGCGAGCAATAACAAACAGGCATGACATTTATTTAAAAAAATATTTCAGTTGTATTTATTGACAGAAATAAATGCTCCATATATTATTCATTAGATAACTTGTGTTCACATTAGCAAGCAACAAAATGACGTGCGCAAAAACAAGCAGTGTTTCAAC
>JAQQZR010000014.1:10829781-10850511 GCA_030068235.1 Notoglanidium macrostoma
TGTGTGTGTGTGTGTGAGAGAGAGAGAGAGAGAGAGAGAGAGAGAGAGAGAGAAACCTTTCTTTTTTCATTCTGGCTTAGGGGAAGAACCCTTGGCATTGTGTGTTTGCATGGGATTGGATATGAGAAGAAAAATAGATGGCTGGATGATGTTTATTCCTTAGCATGTGGTGATCTTGTTCATCATGTGTACTGATGCATTAACACTCTCTCTCTCTCTCTCTCTCTCTCTCTCTCTCTCACACACACACACACACACACACTCACACACACTCACACACAGACACACACACACTGTTTTTCTGATAAACACATTTGTAAGGTTATTTAATAAAGTGTCTGCTCTCTTCTTAGCCCTAATCAGTAACAGGTCTTTGTTCAGATTGAGAAAGGGAATGCTTAGTAAAGGTGGCAAGCTCAAAAACTTTGCCTCTGTGTCAGTGACTATGATGTCTGATTTGCCATTTAATAGAATTCAGTCATTTATAATACACTTTTTTTTATAATGTGAGAAAGAGAAAAAGAAAGCATGATAAGAAGTCTAACTGCCACTTTGCTCAACCGCACTGTTCACAGAGCTGACTGCCCTCTGCCTATCACGCAAAACAGGAAGCGAGGAGGGATCAATTTCCCAGTACAATATGCATAATCACTGGAGTGCTTATTCAATGGCTTTCAATCAAGCTTATTTTTGTTTTTGCACGTCTGCACAGCTGTTTTGATGGCAGCCCTGACCAAAAAACTGGCAGATCGGGTATAACAAAGGTCGCCACTCTCAGGATTTCTATGAGCTGGAGAGAGACAGGGCTAAGTGTGTTTTTATTTTTGCTGGGTATGAGAGTTTCTGTGATAGTCAGACACGAATATCAGCAGCTGAATGTGTGGGTGGCATGTTGTGTGTGTCTATAATACTGTCTATAAGAGTCTTGTTATTATTATTTATATGCACATGAGCATTAATTTTCATAATCTATTCAAAAAATATTTTCAAAAAATTCTATAAAAGTATTCTTTATGGTAAATAACTCTTTTAATATAATATAATAATTGCTAATTATTAATTACAATTATAATATATTACTTGTCACTTGAATCCACATGTCTATAAAATAAGCAAATGTATATACAGTAAGTGACCACTTTATTAGGAACACCTGTACAATTATCCAAACATCCTATCATGTGACAGCGGTGCAGTGACTAATATTATGCAGGTATCGAAGCTGGACAGTTGAAAAAGACCAGGTGATGTTTTTCCAGTCTTCAGCTCTCTAGTTTTGATGAACCTGTGGCTCAGATTCCTCTTCCTAGCTTTCAGGATTGACCCCAGGAACAGCAGAATGTGAAACAAATGTGATCTGAATAACTTGAGTCTCAGTGCTAGATGGACTGGTGTGAGTATTTCAGAATCTTGCTGATGATAACGGTCAGAGGACAATGGCCAGAGCGAGACAGACTGGTTCGAGGTGAGAGGAAGGCTCAGGAACTCAAATTAGCCCTCTTTACAACCATGGTTAGCCAAAAAGCTTTTCAAAAAGCACAGCATGTTAAATATTAAGGCAAACTGGCTACAAGACCAGAAGACCATACTGGTTTCATATAATGTTATCCAGGGACAGGGGCAGTTGAAGAGTGAAAAAATATCGGTTTCTGTATCTACATGATTTTATGCATTGTGTTTCTGTTACATGAATGGCTGATTGGATCATTGTACAGGTGATCCTAATAAAGTCGTGATTGAGTATGCAAATGTCCACTATACCCTACTTAATATATCAAGCCTTCATTTACTGAACACTGTTCCAGCCAATCCTCTGAAATTCATTCTCTCTCTCGCTCTCTCTCTCTCTCTCTGTTAATTAGTTTCAATGAATGCTGGATTAATCTTTTTAGTGCTCCTTCAACAGACTGCAAAGCCCAAATCCCCAAGCAGTGACACTCGAGTGTGTCAGCGAAATGACTCACAGGAGGTGCGGAGTAGCTCAGGGCTTTCAGAGTTAAAAGACATGTCTTACTCCAAGGTCTAAATGGTCCTTGTAATGCTACTTGCAGTGTTAAATTGCCCTCCATGCAAGCAAATAAATAATGCTACATAATTTGCAGCACGGCCGAGGGAATGCACAGGTGAATCATTTGCACTGAAGATGCCAGCTTGGCGCAGCCATTAATCTCTTTCATGCTTGCTCGTGAAAGTGCCAGAGTGATAGAGTCAAGGCATGGAAATGTATTGGTGGATGGGTTAAATACTAGGACACTAGTGATGTGCCTGGGTTCTTACAGAAAACCGTGAATACGCGACCTCATGTAAAATTTAGAGGGCACATAATCACACGTCATAAAGAAAATATTTGGCCCCCATAAATATTCAGGTTTAATTAGGTAGCATTTTCTTTCATGACATTAACGTAAGGCAAGACTATACACTCAGGCTCTTCAAGGGTTCTTCTGAGAGGGTTCTTAGCTTCCGAAACCCTTTCTGATAGAGAAACAAGCCATTGTACACAGCAACCAAAGGACAATTAAGAATGAACCCAGTAATTGTAATGAATCTTTCATTTTAACGGCCTATTCTTTAAATAAAGTCATATGTTTAATATCGATAAAAGGATTAGTTATCAGGACATATAATTAAGCTAGTTAATCACTAGCCATCATGGCTAGCTGTTTTTACCAAATTTTGTAACTCACACACCAAAATATTCCCACCTCAAACTCTCAATTTCTTCATTTTATAAATTACAAAGGAAATAATTTCCTTTCAAATATTGCAAGTTGCTCATTTCATCAATGTGTGACACAGTCATCTCAAACCATCTGAAATATCACCTAATTCTGTTTTCTTGAAAACAGATTATATAGGAATAGCAAATTATATAGAAGCAAAATTTATAAATAGTACAATTTGCAGCCAGCGAGAGCTAAGCGAATAAATCGTTCAAGGAGACATTCTGCAAGTGGTTCATACACTACACAAAATATTAGGGGTGTAATGCAAGGCCACTATCTGTATTTGTATTTTTTTAGTGGTTTAAATATTCATATTGGGATATAAATTGGAAGTGGGTGTTCTCTAGAATGGAGAGTTAGGGGGGAAAGGTATTATGGAGTGGATAATATCCCCATATTGCATATTTGGCAAATCAGAAATGTGTGTGCAGTGTTTCTCATGCAAAGAATGAGTAAAAGACGAAGAATACACACATCCCTTATCCAATTCTGGGCTAATTTCTAATATTTTTGTGCAGACTTTACCTGGCAACCATGGCAATTGTATATTGCCATATAATATATGAAAATAAGACATGAAAGTAGAAATAAAGTAGAAAACGCTAGCTTAGTAAAAAAAATAAAAAAAATTTAATTAAAAAAAAACAGTGCCAACAACAAATAGTTTGTGTCTATAATTGTATTCATACATTCATTTAGAACACATTATCTGTTTAATCTGAATAATGTATTTGCTTTTATATTCTATATATATATTTACACTTAGGTGCCACATTTATGCCATATTTGTCCATAGTATTTGTACTGCATTCTCTTAATTTCTATAAGTTACAGAGTAGAAATCAAATACTATTTTCTGCATTATTGGCTCTAGTGGATAATTATTCCTCAAACACAAAGGGTCTCAGTCTTATTATTTATCAAAATTCTCAACACTGTTTCCTACAGATATCAGCATTGCTGTAAATACAAGACTAATAGCCATAATAGCGATGGGGGAAGCGGGTGTTGCAGAGAAAGGAACAGCGGGCCTGATTGCCCTGGATGCAATCTCCGGAGTAATGTTGGTGAAAGCTCTCGGTACAGCTGCATGAACAACCTTACAGAAATGCTCCCCTGAAGATGAATTATGATGCGGCGCTAGGTCAGAACCTTGAGTAATATATCACATTTGAACTCTTGGGCCCCTTTGGGAATTCCTTTCACTTTTATTCTCGTGAAAAAGATTAAAATGTGTTGCATGTCAATCAGATCGCATGAAAGGTTCAGATGAATGGCCATTTGGCTTCTCAGTATACTGTGGTACATATCACTGTTAAAAAAGGTTCTCCTAGGGTTCTTTTAAGATTCACTGGAACATTTAGGGTTCTAAACATTTGTAGGGAGGAAACACTCTGCTCTGAAGTTCTACATAGAACCTTAGACTTTACCCAGAAGAAACATAAACTGTGGTGGCGTAAATACAAACTGTGGTGGTTTAAATAATAAAATCGTAGTGTTCGTATGATTTAATCATGATATGTTTGCTTGGTGTAAGAGTAAGATCTGCGTGTCCCATAACATTGAGAGTTTCATGATGATTGATATCAACAATCGTGCCAAGCAGACACACTTCCTGCCAAATGCAATGGTGAAATGAAAAAAGCTAAGGAATTGGAAAGACCATTGATTTGTGTTCAGAACTTCAACATAAAACTAGGGATCAGCTTGCCAAACTACTGGCCTGCCAGTACCCTAAAAAAGTTGGTAAAACTTTTTTGTGTGTGTGTGTTGTTCAAGTGATCAAGAAAAAAAACATCCTCTTATATTCCATATCCCCCTTTATTCCTGAAAGAGTGTCTTATATACAGTAGCTGTATCTACTGAGCTAAAACAATTTGCTTGCAATGTCTAAAATGGATTTTTGGACATTTATTGATGCCAGGATTGAAAATATTTGCTCATCTGTTTAATTCTCGCATTCAAAATAGAATGCATGAATGATCTGAAGAGTAATGAAATGGAAAGCTATACATCTCTGAATGACTGTTTAGTGAACACAGTGTACTTTGACTACCTTCCGACAGTGAGAATTATCTCTTGCTTCACCTCAAACTAACGAGAATGATTCAGCAGCACGTTAGGCTTTAGCTCGCTAGCTCTTTCACCTCCTCACCTATACACTCTGCTCAAACAGATTGGCTTCCAAAGCTTTCATTTTTATTCTAATACTGACAGCAGTGCGTCATGCTGGTCATCGTGTTAACTAGCTGAGTCGAGCTCTTTCTATAACTTGGAGCAGTTGCCTTGTATAACTGCGTTGCCTTCTGGAACCAGTGTTTGCTGTCTTCACTATTTCTACATTCGATTTGTCATTAATATGACTTGGAAAATGGAGAGTGAGAAAAGAAATTCTTGCTCTTTTTGTGTGTTTTTTAGGAGCTAAAAGAAAAATCTGACCTTTATTGCTTATATCTAAAATTATTGAATTTATTCTCTTATTAATCGCCAGTGTAACTGGATTAGGACTATTGAGTCCTGTGATATCAACACATCAGTCAAACTCTAACTCCATGTACGGTACCTGTCAAAAGTTTAGACATATCTACTCATTCATAGGTATTTCTTTATTTTGACTATTTTCTACACTGTAGAGCTATACTGAAAACATCAAAACTATGAAATAACACATATGGAACATACGGAATATGGAATTATGTGGTAAACAAAAAAAGTGTTAAACAAAATATGTTTCAGATTTTAGATTCTTCAAAATAGACAGCGTTTATCTTGATGGCCGCTATGTACACTATTGGCATTATCTTACCCACCTTCATGACGTAGTCACCTGGAATGATTTTCAATTAATAGGTGTGTCTGGTAAAAAGTTCATTAGTGAAATTTCTTAATGTGTTGGAGATCATCAGTTGTGTTGTGTATTCAGTAAATAGCCCTATTCGATGACTATAGTAATCCATATTATGTCAAGAACCACCCAACTAAGTAAAGAGAAACGTCAGTCCATCAATACTTTAAGACTTGAAGTGTCCTTTAAGTAATAAAAATTTTTAAGTAGCCCTTGAAGTAGGTGTAAAGTTTTTCTTTATTTAAGCAACCTAAATAAACACAGTATTACTTTGGTCATGGTGCCAATGTTTAAATTATAACTATGACTATAATGTTTGTAAAATTAGAGCATCGTGTTATTTCAGTGTGCACAATACATGTGTGTAAGTAACACTGATGATTGACAGTGAATTCAATGCCACCAGGTGAATTCGCCTCAGACCTAACATCATATTCTGATTATTGGTGAGCGAGTGAAACAGGATAGCAATTGACGAGCCTGATAGTGAAGAAGCCATTGGACAGTGAGCCCTGAGATAAGGCTGATTGTGTGTTTTCAGATGTCTTCACCTGTGGGGCCTGGGGGCCCCTCTGTCTCGCTCTCCTTTTGAGAATGAACTTGTCCCTTCTTCTCCACCTCCCCCCTGCTCTTTATAAGCATCATTATTGTCCCCAAATTGGCTGTGAGGAATAAAAGGCAACACTATTGAATCCCAAAGCATTAGTGCATGGCTGTCCCAGTCGACTGGTTCCACGAACAAATGATTAAGGTGTACGCTTGTTTAATTTTTTATAAGTGCTATCTCTGCTGGCTATCAGCCAGGAAGGTAGCAGCTGAATTGGGCTTTTCCACTGCTTTTAAAACAGAACATTATATATAGTTAAAGCCTTTAATTAAGCATATGACTTTTATTCCTTTACCTAAAAGACTGTCCCCTTACAGTTCTAAAGAAGCAGAGCATTTTCTGTCTTTGTGCACGGTGATAAAGGCTACTGGAGCAACGTGACTCCTGTTATTGTCGGTTTTATCTGGGATCTTGCCCTGGACGTGAAGGGCTTTGCCCTGCCACCTGTTAGGGCCAATGAGCGCTCCAGAGCTGTTTATCAAGATTTCTCAAAATTGGGTCCAGATGTCAGATTTGTAATCCCCGAGTAAATTAAGTTAACCACCAGACTCAAATTTATTAACTCTCGTTTCACTGTTTGACGTATGAGGTGAAAACTTTCGCCCAAACGAACGCAGACATTTAAAAATAGAAATATACAAATAAAATTTGTGACGTAATGCTTTGGGAAATTGTGTTAAAAAATAAACTGTGAAATGTAATATTGCATGGATTTGGATTTATGTAAATCAATATTTCACAACACAATATGAAATTAACTTAATTAACAATTATGATAATGTTCTTTGCTTTAGGATTTGTTTTTAAGGGCATCTACCAAATGCTATATGTAAGTATAAGAACGTTCCCTTTTTAAAATATGGCCTGCTTGACTGCTCACGTTTACCACATGAAGCATACTGAGTCATGTTGATCAACACTGTATCATATGTCAATTATCATTGTGTGTTTTCCCGGATTTACTTAAAACGTATGGGAGGATTTGTGTTGCCTTGGTTCCTGAGATGTTATCATAGAAAAGTCTGCAGGTTCTATGACACATAAGATGAGTAGCCATAGTCTCATGCACATAGAAACACCATTTCCATAACAAGAAGTAGAGTAAGCATAAAAGCCTCTCCTTTTGAGTATAAGATAAGGTTAAAAGTGTCTATTCAGAGACCTGGTAAATTCCAGGAAAATTTGTAATGTGTTAATGTGTGAACCGTGATCTTGTTTTTAAATTGCTGTGCATTTATTAAATCACTTACAATGATTACAGATTAAAAAAAAAGGACTTCCCAGATAAAGTTTGCATCGAAAGGTGAGTAGTGCTAGTATTGCATTTGTGACATGATTACATAGAAAAGTAATATTATGGCACAGCAGTCAAAATACAAATAATCTGTTCCTAGATAAGTAACTGCAGCGGTACTAAGCTTCACATAATTTAGCAACAATCTGATAATAATTAATTCACTGTAGTCTCAGGCATAATGCAAAATATCCCAGTTATTGGTGTGATGCTTACTTTTGTTCTTATTTATAGTTCATCAAATAAGATTATCGGCTACAACCAGTGCAAAGTAATCTAAGTATGGTGTTTGGAGTGAGTGGTTCGAGAAGTCAAAGCCAAAGTTCCTAAAAGAGCACTTTGTTTTAAGCCATCAACATGTCACACACACACACGCACACACACACACACACACACACACACACACACACACACACATACAGCTACCCACACGATGTGCTTATCACAGCCTATGTCATGTTGCACTTGCCTTCCAAGTGCACACAGAGAACCCACACACTCCTGACACTCTGTGATTGATCATACACAGCAGTTCAGAAGGTACAACATGGTGCAGAAGTCTGAGCTGACTGCTGAGAACTTTTATTTATTTTTCACCAGTTATAACAGAGTAAAAGAAAATTTTACTCACATGTTAATTATTTTCTAGGTTTTCATGGGGAAATATGATAAGAACATGAAACGTGTTTGCATGTTGTGTTCACGACAAGGGTTCTTTAGCTAGCAAATTGATCTAGCTTCATAAATATGTCCTACTTTGCACTGTTTGTGAAAAGGAAGCTGTTTTAGGGTTCTGCATCAAATCATTAAGGGTTTCTTCCAGACAAACATGCTAAATAATGTTATTCTATAGATTTAACCAGTCTGTAATCTGTAGAGTAAACCTATCACCTCTGTCATGTTGAGTCAGTGAGGTGCACTATGTATTCTGTCATGACTACTGCGTTCATTATATGATATTACTGAAGATTTTAAATCCTATTGTCTGTCAGAAATCTTGCCACTAGTTGTTAGTAGCAATGCAATAACCAAAATAAAGCAATAATATAGATAAAAGAAATTAAAGCCTTCTTAATTTTTTGGAAGTAGAGGATACATGATTTACAGTATAATCTGGCAGGAAAGTAATAGTTTCTGATGCCATTTTGATTTCTAAAACACTAAACTGACCTTCAGCTTCAAAAATAATCCAACATTTCCCAAATATTTGGGCTGAGAACCGAAGTATGACTCAAAGCCACATATTCACAGGCAGTTCCTGTTTATTTGACATTACTAGGACAACGAATCAACCTCTGGAAACAGCTGGAATCGCTCCTGCTGTGTAAAACCTGACATCTTGCAAGGAAATGTTGAGTTCCCAGACAATAGCTGGATTGGTATGTAATTGGGAAGATGAAAAAAAATGAAATCCTGTGCTTAAATGTTTACAGTGTAATGTCTGTCATTTGTTCATTCGTTCATCATCAGTAAGCATTTTATTCTGGTCAGGATCATGGTGGATCCAACTCCTACCTTGGAACCCTCTGTGTGAGATAGAGATACACCCTGGATGGAATGAGTGTCCATTGCATAAAACTGTGCATACATGTTCATATACTTATTCACACCAATTTAAAGTAGCTAATCCTCCTACCAGGAAAAGAACAAGAATGCAGAGGAAATCCACACAAACATCTGAAACCCCACAAAGAAAGTACCAAAGATCATGATTGAACCAACAAGGCTGGCACTACAAGTTTAATCTCAACATACTGATGTAGTTTTGTTAGAAGTCAAGTCACACATTACGTACATTATATGCATTTCCCCAACCACATCAACTTCTTAGATCTCATATATTATGTTACTAGTTAAACCAATCCCTGGCGCCGTGTACCGGCCAGATATTTCCCAGTGTTCTTTCAACGAGAGTGTTTTGACGGGTTCAACCATCAAGGGAAAGCTGTTATGGATAGCTTATATAACAAAGAGACCCAGGTTCTTCTGGGGCCTTGTAAACCCAATGAAAAAATGGAGTGTGTTCTTTTCAGCACCAAGCTCAATTCCCACAAGATCAGTGCGGAATGGCTTATAGTCCAGCACAGCTCTTAGCATTCTCTCTTTTTTTCTCACACGCGCTGACAAGTAACACTTGGAGCGTCCTCTTCATTGACACATTCCAAAGAGGCTGAGATGCTTAACCACTGCCTCCTTCTCCATGTCCGCTGACAGACAACAGAAGGGCCTACTTTCACACACGGAAAAAAAAAAAAAAGGCTGGCCTGCCCAAATACCTGATCGAGTTTTGAAAAGTTTGAGAATGCTTGAAAAAGAAAGCATGTAATAACATGGTATAAGGTTAAGTTATAAAAAATAGTAACTGATTGATATAGTATTCCAACTGCAGTGCAATAACCACCTGGTAGAGCTTCTACAATTATTATCATCATTATTATTATATGTTATTGCTGATTTATGCCCTTAAGGATGTACCATAATAAAATGTAATAAAGATCTTAGTCAGAGAACTTTGTCTTTGTACACATATGGATAAAACTTGATGTGTTGTGCATATACTGAAAGGAAAACCTTCACTTTAAACTAGAATATTAATATTGTGATTTTTGTGCTAACATGGTTTCTAGGCATCGAACAGTCACTATTTCATCATTGTCATCATATTTCAAACCAATATAATCCTAAAACCATAAATTACTTGACCAAACTGTTCGATATTCACGTTGATTGAGTGTACATGAGACAAAAACACATATATGTTTGACATTTCTAACTACACTGAGAACACAAAGGACAGCGTATGTCCTCACGATGCCTCCAAACGTAATACCATTTAAATGCCACTTACAAACCTCTCGTTATTGTGTAAATGATCTCAAATATACCATAATTCCCTGTAAACCATCTGCTATTAGCATGGACTGTTTAACAGTTGTGGGCTGAGCTCGTGTTGTGACTCTGTGGTCAGGCGTTGGACCTTGGGGACGGATTGCTTGCCTGGCTCACAATGTAATCGGGTCTCATCCAGGAGAGTGTGATTGTTGTGCAGAGCCTCCTCCAGGTACAGTGGCGCTTTTGTTCCGGCCAGTCGACACACTGAATGCAGTCCGGGAGCCTCGACAGACCCCGGGAGCCATTCTATCAGGAGGCTTTGTGCTATCCAGCGGCCCCTCTTCTGCCCCGACCAAACACTGGAGAACAGAGCTGGCATTTTACACAGGAGCATTTTGTTCCATGCAAGTTCAGCGCCACTTGATGTGTGGCTACACAAACATTTCCTAAATGGTACAATGATACATATTTTTCCCCAACAGGTAGAAAAACAATGTAATTTTGAAAAGCAATTGGTTTTATATTTGATGAAATTCTTCATTGGCATTGGTTTGTGAGTATCAGTTTTTGTTTGTCTGGGTTTTTTTTTTTCATATGTAGCTGCACCTAGATCTTGTTCTCTAAGGAACATAGTATTTAAAACACAAACAAATAACCCTGCTGTTAGAATTATTCTGCAAATGTGGCATATCAATTCTGTAGTATATGATCTGATCTTAGCACCAAACTGTTAATAAAATATTTAAAAAAGCTAAGGTTCTGCCTTAAACCTCTGCCTTTCTTATATTTAATTTATTAGGTCACTGTGAATGCCAGTCATAACAAACGTGCAACCTATTTCATTTGCTTTTCCACAAAAGTGTGCCATTTAATTACAGGAAGCCTATAGCAAATGAAAACTAGTGAGCATTGCACTAAAATGAATGATTGTGAATATAAAACAAATTGAAGTAACGAACAAGTTCAGCAAAATAGTATTTTCTATACAGGATACTAAGGTCTGGTGTCGTGTCCTCTAAAGTCTTCAATTTGTTTTTGGAAACATGGACACACTTGTTTTTGAAGAGGCCTAACGTGAAGGATAATGCACATAATGGAGCATGTCTTGTCTTTTAGGCATGATGTCTATAGTGCAGTTGAATTAAATACAGGAAACTCAAATTGGGAATGAATAAAATCCATCAAATACTCCACATGCACCGCAAATAACCAACATCCATGCAAGCTTGACCTTGAGTGCATCTTCAAATCCAGTGAAACCCAAAGTCACCTCTTTCTACATTTTATATTCTTGCTAAAGCTTTCCACATAAACACTTCCAGGCATTAAAAAGTGACCCTTAGTAGCCTTAGTGTTTGTAAAAGCGGCCCCAGCAGCCACTCAAGCTGACTTCAGACCAAGCTAGGCAATCAGAAATATTTACCACAGTAAACAACACAGGTCTACGCCTTACTATAAAAGTGTAGTCACTCAGAACCCGGAAAACTGCTTCACTTTTATATTTAACTAATTGCTTGAGTCAGAGCTGCTTTTGCCTCTGAAATAATTAATGCTTGTAGTGCAGCTCTGCATCCAAACATTATCTACAGTACCACAGTTACACACTCTCAGTAATAACCAAACTGCACTTTTCCTTGTCGCTAGGCTTATAGCCTGAAGGGTACATTTACAGTGTTTAGTACATTTACTATGCATATTTATGTGGAAACTTTTAAAAATAATGCAAGGAACATAACTGGACCTTAAGGGCCACTACTCTAAAAGCTTAATAAAAGTACACTGCACTACACACACACCTAGCTAGGCCTATTGTTTGGTACCTTTATTTCTGAGAATGTGCACATATAATGCATAATAACTACAATATTAATGATAATTAGCAAGCATTTATATCCAAATGCATACCTATAAACACTGTATGAATTTGTTTAGCTCAGGAAAATCTGATATTCTGCAAATCATGAAGTTAAGATCTTAACAAGTGTTTTCAAGGTGATGATCTTTACACCAGTGCTTTGGGGAAGCTTAGTCCATACTGATCAATCTTATATCAAGACTGCTTACACCTAATAATTAATAATCTTATGAGCTATGTATAAAGTTGTACATGTTTAAGGTTTTATGACTGAAGAGTTAAATTGGATTAAAATGGTAGCTTTTCCTAAGATTTCATTCAAGATGAATGAAAAAAAAAAAAAAAAAAGAATTTGCTCTGGCTTTTCTTTACTTTGGCTTTTACTTGAGATTTGGTTGATTTAATAACTGTCCCACTCTATAACCAAATTAAAAGGTAAATAGTAGCCTATAGAAAGAGAACAGCTTCTAGATGCTTCAAAAATGAATATAAAAGGCTGACATTTTAAATAAGCTTCCAGAATGTTCCCGACGCGTTTGAATGACTTCTTACGTCAAACTTTTATTGTTCAAATATTCCTGAAGATCTACATATGGCGTTGCTCGATACATCATTTACTTTTCAGTCAAAACGACAGGACACATAAAGTCCGATATAGATCATTCGGAGTCGACAGTGTAAATTTCCTCTTTTTTACTTCAGCAGTTAAAGATAGTACACAAAAGTGGCAGGTCGTTGGACAATAAATAATAAATTATTTTTGTAATATAGGAACAAACAAACAAACAAAAAAAAAAGATCTCCGCTGTATGACCCGACATATTAACTTAAAACTATACACATCTTTGGGAAATAATAATAATAATAATAATAATAATAATAATAATAATAATAATAATAATAATAAATCTCGGACGAACACATACACGTAAATTTCCCACGCAGCTTGTGGTCGAATAGAGGTATACCTTGTTGCAATGCTTTAGTAGCCTACTTGGGCTTGAAAAGATGAAAAAAAAACCCAGCTGTAAGCCTAATAAAAGCGGTTAGACTCGGCTGCCAGGCCGTCCTCACACTTTCAATATTCAGTGAATAAATCTCAGTTCGGGTTGTTTTAGAGAAACCGATTGACGAGTCAGCAGTTTGTTTGGGCCTCATGCTGCGCTGCACGGATTTAGAGTCCTCTTAGGTCTCATTTCCTATGAGGTTCCTTTGTGATTTGTCACAAAAAAAAAAAAAAAGTAAATGAGCAAAAACGTCTCGTGTTGTTTGGCAAAAAAAGTAGCCGACCAGTTCCACCAGTTCCTGCGTAGTGTAGGCCTAAAAGTCGGAGGAAGGGACGTTTTGACATTTCGGACCTTTTGTAGGTCTACTTCCGCCGGATGTTGCTGACTTCCGGTAACGCTCGTCTTCTCGTGAAGTGTCTTTTCGCTAGAGCGCCTTTCGTTCCCACGATTGTCATCACAGTGTATAAACGCGACCAAGGGCTTGTTTGGATCGAGAAGCCCTGCGGAATTGGAGGTCTGTCGATGTTATTCGGGGGTGTAGCCTCGGTGAAACAGGGACTCGACGACCTCGGCGACCCTCTCTTTTTTTCTCCTCCGATTACGGAAAGGAAGATTAATCCGAATCGTCTAGGCCTCGATGGGACTGGCCACCATGCTGTTTGGTGTATCTGGCAGTTGCGAGGACATGGACGCCACTTCACTCCCTGTTGAATTCGAGCCTGGTCCTCCTTCAGAAAAATTCACCTAGACGAAGCAAAGCTATTATTATTATTATTATTATTATTATTATTATTATGTCACTGTAGTTCTCAAAGATTTTCTGCGCTTTTACGCACGGATATTACGCGCTCTCACCAGTTGCTGAAAAGCCGGTTGGTCGATGTCGCTCTGCAGTGCAAAATCGCTCAGGACCTTCCAGGGTGGCTGATAGGTCTGCACCTCCACCGGGTTCGCCTGTAATCCGCCGTCGTGTCTCTCTGGACTGGTGGCCACCATTGGAGTTCCCGTCATTCCTTGGATGTTCTGCAGAAAGCACAAAAATAACCATCACCTTCAGAAAAGGTGTAAATTAATGCGCATGCATCTAAAGGCTTGCATATACACCGATTCACTTAAACTGTTTTTTGTTTATTTGGTTTTGTTTTGTTTTGTTTTGAGACTTCGCACTTACTGTCTTGTCGTTGGGTTGTTGCTGTTGGAGCTGCTTCATAAGCAGACTGCGCTTCTTGTCCTTGCAGCGCTTGTTCTGAAACCAGACGCGGATGACCCGCGGGCTCAGTCCCGTCATCTCCACGAGCTGCTCCTTCATGAGTGCGTCGGGCCGCGGGTTCGCGTTGTAGCACGTGCGCAAAGTGTGCAGCTGCTTCTCGTTAAGCACCGTGCGCACGCGCGTCGTCTTCTCGGGCTGCTTGTGCACGTGCGGGCGCAAAGCGGGCTGCCGCGCCGAGATTGGCTCTGCTACAAGAAAAAAAAGGCAAAATGCAATTAGGTCAATAAATATGACGGGTAGTTTTAATTTTCTGTAAATGTGACAGATGTGAGTTGCCTCGTTCTAAGATCGTAAGACGGGGAATGAGACTAATAGGGCTAATTAATGTGACTGCGACATACATTTTTGTGACAAACAAGCTGCGTATTACCAAATGTCAAAATGATAAAATGTAGACTTTTAGGAATGGGAAAACACTGTTCATATCAATTCAAACAGACCATGGAGTGTACATTTTACGCGTGTGCACCAAAATCTATTGCTGTTATAGTTTTTGTTATTAGTTTATTTTCTGCTAAATAATTTGTTACGAAATTGATCATTGCACCGAGCTAGTCCTGCTTCATTTCCTGCTGAAATTTAGATTTTTAAAATTATAGAATTTTAAAATATATGCCCAGTTGATTGGCTGATATGTTAGTCTCTGGTCGCGTTGTGGTTTTGCTTGTAGTGCATTTTTTTTGCGCGCCCGTGGACCAATGCGTCAGCTTCATAGGACATGATTAAAATACTAAACATAGATATGTTTAAATTTTCACATTAAACTTTTAGAATCAGTGTGTAAACTACGTATATGCCTAACCTGTCTAAAATCTAAAGGCCTAAAATATCACTTGTGAGGCAAATGGTTTGCTGCATTTTTCTGCAAACATAATCTTAATAGCAAATATTTTCATAAGTATTTAATGCATTAAGTAATACACTGGGCAAAAAAACTGTCAATATAAACAGAATATCAAGCAGATTACTGTATTTGGAGGACGCCTGAGAAGTGGAATAAACCTATGTAGAATATGCTCTGTGAATTTTGCCCTGATATTATATCTGTTTTAAATAAATCTACCAGAAGATAAATATTATTTACTAAATATAGTAAATTCATTTACAATCAAGTATGTGGGCTTTAATGCGACTAAAGTTTTTATAAATAAGCATGTCTAAATATTTAGCGATTTCAAAAGTGTATATTCGGTTAATCATGTTTTTTCTTTTCCTAAATAATATACACAAGCCTGCATAGTTTTTAATCACATGGTTGGCTGTGAACCAGCGGAAGAATATCACTTTCATGCATGAATAGCCGAATTCAATAGCACTCAAACTGTAGGAAAAATGAAACGTGCAATGTTGACAAACCACTGACAACAGCCTGCTAGATTAGTAACCTTTTCATTTGCTGGCTGATATGATAATCATCAATTTATTCCTCCATGACAAATCTCCATTAGCCTCCAATAATCTTTTTATTACAATAATTATTCGTATTTATCTCAATAAGAGGCTATATGCTTTGTCAATAATTTTGTCAATATGAAAGTAGGCTAGAATATTAAGAAAAATCCATTAAAAAATAAACATTTATAAGACTGAAGCATAATTTCATTCCTGAGACTTGAGACAAATATTTCTCAAAAGATTAAAATACAATAGCTCGTTCATTATGAAAAGTCGATCTTTGTTATTAGGATTCAGCTAACATTCAGTACAACGATGCAAAAATAATAATATCCAATAAAAAGCTCTATTTCATGTATGATGGTATGCCTGAGACAGTCTACACAGGCTGAGGGGAGAAATCTGCCCGAAACAGTCGCATTAGACCTCCAATTTCTTAACAACTTCCGACAACTTCCACAGCTCTTCTTAAGCTCGTGCAGGATGCAGGAGCAGTGTTTGCGCATTAAGTTACAGTACCAATATTCAAAACATTACATACATATATATAATGATTAAAATGAATCATAAACAGCCTGTTTTTATTCATGGAATAGTCTAAAAAGCTAAAAAGTAAAGAGAAAAGTCTAAAAACCGATTACAGAGCCTGCTATTCCCCGATGCAGGATGCACGGAGAAGGAAAAGATGAGGTAAAAAACAAGGTGCTGAAATTCATGTCATGCTTGATGCCTTAAATCTGAAATAAATGAAAGTTTACCTGCCATCTGTAAGGGCCGGGCCGGGTGCAGAGGGCTGAGCGGCTCCCCGGGCGCCATGCTGGCTCTCTCCACCACGTCATGATCGGCTCTGCAGAACAGGCCGTCCTCCCGAAGCGCGAACTCATCCCCCGGGATCAACTGCCTACTGCACGCCACGCACCGGAAACACTCCACGTGATACACCTTAGCGCGAGCGCGCATCACAAAGTCGTTCTTGCTGAAACCGATGTTGCATTTTGCGCATTTTATTCCGTAGAGTCTGAAAATAAAGAGGCCTGGAGGTCAGGAAGCAGAATAGGGGGAAAGGTGCTGGGCAGCCTTTTATTTTTAATATAATATATAAAAAATGTAATTGCATGGAAGAAACAAACTCAACAAGAAAAAGAACAACGCATTATTATTATTATTATTATTATTATTATTATTATTATTAATATTATTATTATTATTATTATTATTATTATTGCAGTAGCCTGTAATATGGCTGTAGCGAAATTATTATTATTATTATTATTATTATTATTATTATTATTATTATTATTAAATTAAGCTAGTCTTAATAGACTGGTAAATTGTTTGCTTATTAAACAAAAAAGGGTACAACATCTGACATAATTAATATTTAATCCAGCAAGAATTTTAAATGATTAACTAAATTTCTCTGTTAATCCCTTGAAGACACCAGGATATCTTTTGTAAAATATAATGTTATAGTTTAAAGTAATTTGTTTCTCGCCCTGCGCGTGAGCTCCACATTGCATAATTACACTAAAGCTCCACTGCATTAGCATATAGGTGCAGTGGGGTAAAGAAGAGGGAGAGGGCACGAGAGTGACAGCGCGTGCTCGAGCCCGGCTTCTTCACTAAATCATGAGAGCACTTTTTTGTGTTAATCCTTAAAGGTATGTGGCTCAACATGTCTGTCTTACCTGATGTAGTCGCGTTTACAGTACGTCTTGCCGTCCCGGACAAAGCAAGTGCATGACTCGTCCAGATACTGGTTACACTCCGCGCATTTGAGACACGCCGCGTGCCACTCGAGGTCGGGCGCCACGCGCAGGATGTACTGGTCGTGGATCTGATTCCCGCAGCCCACGCACAAAGAGACTAGGCGTTTTTCTGCAAACCAAACACATCCAGGAACATGTAAGGAAGTTGTTCAATGTTTTTATTCCTTATATTGACATGTTATAATAAAACATGTTTCCATACCGTTAGTACAGAACAAGCATTAAATTATTTTTGTTTCCTGTAATAATGCGTAATGAAAGTTAATAATAATAATAATAATAATAATAATAATAATAATAATAATAATAATAATAATAATAATAATAACTATTAAAACAGTACCGCGTAACTGTATATAACGTAACAGTAATAGTACTGTAGTTACCGAGAAAAAAAAATAATAAAGCCCTAGTAAAACAAAACACTTGGACAGTTAAGCTTTTCGTTTCAAGAAGCGCAAAGCAATGCATAATCTCCAAGTAGCGCACATACACCATCTTTAGACAAGCTTTAACCAAAAGAGTTAAACAACTTACTTTTTGGTGGGTCCCCCATGTCTCCCATGTCCAGAAAGTAAGGCGGTGTTAGGTCCACTTTAGTAACGGAGCGCAGGCCCGTAGTGCCCGTGGTTTCTGGAGAAAAAATGGGACTGCGGATCCGAGGTGTAAAACTTCCCGAAATCGAGATTAGAGTTCGGGCAGTGTGTGTGTGTGGGTGTGGGTGTGTGTGTGCATGTGAGTGTGTGTCTGAGCTCCAGCGCATCGAGGGGGCCGCTCCTGTCCGTATCTCTTGTCTTGCTCTCTCAAAACTCCGTCGGCTCCGACTCTTCTCTCTCTCGCCATTGGACTGACGTAGGACAGCCACACGTCACGCTCACGCGCTGCTGATTGGTCGTGAAAAGGAGCGAGCAGCGTGTCTCATTAGCGCAGCGCGAGCGCTTGTACGGGAGCCGCGCGCTCCCGTTTCTGCCTTAATTCCGAGCCTTAATTTGTCCGATTTGGACATGGGCCTCCACTGAATTATATATGTATATATATTTTTTAATAAAGAAGGATATATATTTTTTAATCACCATAAATGTCAATATAGCCTAGAATTTGCTTCCTAAACAGTATTTGCGTACTTTGCTGTTTGCTTATAATAATAATAATAATAATAATAATAATAATAATAAAAATTCTTCACATTATTATTACGTTTAAATTATTATTATTGTTATTATTATTATTATTATTATTATTATTATTATTATTATTATTATTATTATTATTATTATTATTATTATTATTATTATGGTTGTTGTTATAAATACAGTTTTATTGTGATATTATGGCGCATACAGTACGATGCTGTGACTATATAAACGACAGCCACATTTTTTTCTCTCTATGACAGTCATACTTTAACAGTTCTTATAGTTCTCTCCATCGGCCAATGCTTTTTTTTTTTCTTTAAAAGTTTACAGCTCAGGCTGCAGCTCTGTATTCAGGCACAGACACACGCCTAATGACTGAAATCCACGGCACGCTTCTGGGTTGTAGCTCTTTAAACCAAAAACGCAATTACGGCACATAATTGCGGATAATGAGCGTTTGAAACGGCGTGAGACACGTGGTAACAGAATCTCAGCGGAAGATGATGATTGGTGAATGTGGAGAGAAAGAAATAAGAGAGAGAGTAACACTGTACCGCTCAGACTAACACACAACCAAGAACAGAATCAAAAATCAAGAATTTTAAATAGTATACAAGGTGCTACATAGACTATATATATATTTTTTTTTATCTTTCTCTTTTGCACGAATTGAATACTACAGAGAAAAATTCAACTCATCACATTTCAAAGAGGGCTATTTTATTATTTTATAATAATAAAAATGGGAAGATATATATTTTTTTAAATAACCCATAACAAGCCTAATTCCTAAGCAGAGTCAGTTTTATATGTAGGCGCTATAGAGAGACTGGTTAGCAGAAAGCCCTTTTAAAATCAGCATAATAATGACTAGATAATGATTATACCTTTATTGTCTTTATTTACCACTTGCTTAATTTTCTTAATATTTTTTTTTCTTTGGCTCGCGCTTTGTATGCGTCATAACTTTATAAACTCAAATAATATAATGTAAAAATGGCATCAACTCATCAAGCTATTATGTTATATTTTCTGTTATAGAGTATCACCCCCTATCCATGTGTTCGAGGCTACATTTCTCCTCATAGCCCTTTTAAAATCATTCTCTCTGCATGCTCTGTTAGTCTGGACTGGCTGAGGCACTTGACGGAGATGAGGAGGCTGCAGAGCTGCACAAGCTGAGAAATACAGGAGACACACACGCCCTCTTGTGTTGACAACACAGCCCAGTGTACCCAACCAGCAAACAAAGGCAAGCTGAGCTGACTAAACAACTGTAGCTCGGTGCAGGCTCATAATCATCTCTGCATTCTTTGCTTGTCTCTTTTTGATTTTGCAGCTTTTCTAGTTAGACCTTGAACATACAATATTATAATGGCTATGTTTGTTTTCTGGGCTTGTCTTGGCACTGAAGACTCTCATGTTGAAGGCCTAGCACTTGTGTATGTGGGGGGGTGTACTTATTTTAATGAGTGATTGATGGTCCATGTGAGCTGTGTAGATTAAATGCATATGCAGAGCCATGATCATAAAGCATGATCGTGTTGCAGGTCATCCAGATACATATACACAATCAGCTGTCGATGTATATTTTATATTTATATGTTGAAATATAACAAACAAGTAGCATGTTATGTATTGTGGATTTGAAAGCTAGCTTTGTAAATAATAATATTGTTTACTGAATCTCCAAGCAGAAGCTTTGAAAGATCAAAATTTCGTGTTTCTTTCATGACCAGTTTATTAATCAGACATTGGAACATTGAAATATAACACATAGAAATGTGGAGCTGCAGTTATAGATTTGGTGTTTCCACTGTAGTCTACGTTTGTACGTATGCACACATTCTCTCGGAGTTTCTTGACATAAATACTGTATTTTACTGTATTTGCATTGTTTTTCACATATATTTGTCTTTTAAAAATATATTTTAAAACATACCAAAATATATGATGTTAAGTGTAAAATATGTTCAACATATATTCACATTTAT
>JAQQZR010000014.1:10866812-10880308 GCA_030068235.1 Notoglanidium macrostoma
GAAGACCACGGGCATCCAATAAAGGTCTTCGGCCTTGTCCCTTACGCACAGAGATATCTCCAGTTTCTCTGAAACTTAGAGCTATGAAGATAGGACAAAGTGCTGCTGCTGTCAAAATGGCATCCATTAAGATATCATTATAATTTCCATATGATTTTCCAGTAATTTTTTTTTAAATCTAAATAATGATAAAGAATGTTCATTTAGAGATGAAAATAATGTGCAAATAACATACAAGAAGCTTCATAATTTAAACAGAAATGCATGTAAACCCTGGTTAACACGTTTCCCATGTAAAGACTGCAAAAAAGCAGAAAAAATGTGTGTACCTTTTTCCCAATGACTGAACTTTCTCAAGTCTTTGTGTGAGGTTTGAATTTTAGTTAAGGTAAGAGATTTGCTAATGCCTAGCAACCATGAATCATGCCCTTCAAACTTCACAGAAATATAAAAACCTCACATGACATTTTTTGTGAAGCTTTCCGGAAAGATTTAAAAATAGTGTAAAAAGTATATGAGTAAAGTAGTATTTTTCAGCAGTAATATTTTTTTACCCCTCATTACTTTTTTTATGTCTGCTAACATCAGGTAAGTAATTTTTAGTTTTTGTCATTTGCATGCCATTTTTATTATGAATAACCACCATCTAAAATCTGCTTTATAATAATTTATGCATGAAAGGGTTAAAATCAGCAGGCATCTTATTTTTTTTATCTAATGCATACCGTAAGAGTTTCCAAAAATCCTTATGTACTTATTAATATTTAAGACATAAATATTTTCCATGTTTAAATGCCTGTATCCAAATCCCCTCTGAGTTCTATAAGCAATCTTTTGCTGGCTCAGAGATGTAATCCAATTTACATAATACTCAAGCGAGACAAGAGACAGCTAGAATGCAGCTGTTCTCCAAGTTGTTAGGATAATCTTAATCTTTGCTACGATCTGAACAAATGGGCAAAACATTTCACGCCACCACTTCTACATGATTGTCCACAGACAGAGAGAATACTCTGCAATTTCCCATTGTACCGAAGGTTATTTTTTTCCCCAAAAAAAAATTGAATGCCACTGTTGAGAGGCTCTTGGAGAAATGGCAGTGAATTAGACAGATTTTTGGAGTGCCTTTTTTGCATTCATTCCCTTGCCTACCACTGAGGCTGTAGCTGCAGGTGAACTGAGGGAATTGAAGGAGCAAGGACAAGGTAGAACAGCGGCGAGGCTGAGAAATAGAGGGATTTAGCTACGTGACAGCCTGGAGCGGTACACTGACACGACAAGTCATCTCATGTCAAGTGTCAAAGGAAAGCCACTCACAAATCCAGGTCTTCTATGGAGGAGAGTGAAAGAGTGGGAAGATGGTTAAAGGGCAAATCCCCCCCAGCTTTCCCTTACAGTGAACAACAAGCTGCTTTCATGCTTCATGTAACTCGGGGGAAACTGACACCTTTTTCAGTCATAGTCAACAGCCTGCCTTGGGGAGCAGCTATCTTGTCTTCGTCTGTATTATTTCATAGGGCCAAACAGGAAGTGGCCTGTTTACTCTAGTTTTAATCTCTGTGACGCTTTATTGCATAACTTTGTGCAGGATGCCTTCCTCATATCTCTATAAAGCTGGGTAAAGCTTAAAGTTTTTAAAGAATTTCTTTAATAGCAGTGTAGCAACAGGAACAATTATTGAATTAAGTAACCAAGATTGTGGAAAATTGTAGTGAGCGTTATTCAAAAACATGTATTTCACATCTTTTTTTTCCTCTTTACATGATTTACATTGTACCTGTTTCAACCATCACAATGACATTTAGTTCCTCAGTGAAAGATCTATTCTCATGTTTCACACTAAATACACATGGAACAGCTCTGTAACCCAATAGTCACATTTGGGCTCGCTCATTGGCGTCAGTAAGCCCGCAGCCTGCTACAAAAAAGACATAACTGACATTCCACCCTTGTCTTTACACTTACTAAATGGATTGGAGACAAGAGTCGCACAACATTAGCTCATAAGCAATGAGAGCGACCTCCATGACAGACAGACTAATGGTGAAGTCAGCCTTGCAATGCCCAATTACCCCCATTTTGGTCAAGTTTCCATGATCCTATTGCCATCAACTCCATCATGGTGAGGTGATGTTGTAAATGAGATCCTGACCACTGTGGTGATGAAAGACAAAGTTCAATCCCTGCTAAATGGTTTACTTTTATGAACAGATAAAGCAAGACAAAAATGTTATTTTATGGTATTATAACACAGTGCTGTTGAATTCTTGCATTTTCTATAACAGCAGCTCTGACTACACAGGTTTATATTAATTTGCTTGTTCTAATACATTATTGTTTCGATAGTAGCAACATACAGAGACTTGAAAGGATATCAGAGTTAAACAATGTTTTAAAAAATCTGTAATTTTTCACATGGCAAAGTTTCTTTGAGGTGATGTTTATTTAGCATTTTTGAGAGGAGTCTCCAATGTCAGCACTTTTTAACAATAACAGTAAAAAATATATATTCCGACTTGGGAAAGTCTTTAGGATGGAGAGTTTTCTGGATTCTCTGTAACATGAAAAGTTGTGGAGGATTTGGTTTGGTTTTTTGGTTGTTGTTTTTTTTTTGTCTTATTAACTTAAAGAGAAAGTAAAAAAGAGGCCGGAGAATGAATATATGTTTATAGCTGCTATAACATAAGTGATAGTACTTTTGTACTTATCTTGTGCATAGTTGTCATTTGGTATAAGTGGAATAAAGTCCCCTCCCCCCCCCACACACACACACACTTCATATTTTATTCTTTACTTAGTAGGTTCTTTCTAACCTGAAATATGAGACTGTTCCTAGTTTTCATGGCAATATTTCCCATCACAAATCTCTACTACTTATGAATAATTGTCATGATAAAATTTATGAAGTATTATTTCTTCAATATGATTGGGGTGAGTTGGGGGCCTCCAGAAAGATTGATGCTGGCTCTATTTCGATAGAAGCAACTGTTAAAAATTATACCCACACATTTTACCATCATGTTAGAAGATCTTTGTGGTGAAAATGTATTGTTTTGTTGAAACAACAGAAGGGAGCCAGGGACTTTTTTTTTATTTTACTATTAAAAGCATACAGGGATATTTTATTCCTACTTTTTGGAGACATTGTGCTCTTTATTCTTGTATTTTCCATGCACTAAACAAATTTCTATTATAAGTGTCATTAAATCTAAGTTGACATTATACGTAAACTACTGTTATTGAGTTAGTAAGGTTAGGATTAAACCCACTTAATTCATGCCACCAGTCAAACAAGCCAAAAAACAATGAGGACTCAATAATACACTCACCATCACTTTATAAGGAAAACCTGTACACATGCACATTCATGCAGTTATTTAAGTCAGTCAATCGTGTGGCAGCAGCACAATGCATAAAATCATACAGATATTAGTCAAGAACTTCAGTTAATATTCATATCAAACCTCAGAATGAAGAAAACATGCAATCTCTGGGACATTAAACATGGCATTGATGTTGGTACCAGATGGTCAGGTTTGAGTATTTCAGAAACTGCTGATCTCCTGGGATTTTCACACATAACAGTCTATAGAGTCTACACAGAAGGGTGTGAAAAACAAAAAACACTTTTTTTATGGACCAGCTCACAGGAAAATGGCCAAACTGGTCTGAGCTGATGGGAAGTCTATAGTAACTCATATAATCATTCTTTGCAGCCATGGTGAGCAGAAAAGCATCTCCACATGCACATGACACCAAACACTGATATGCAAAAGACCACATCCGGTTCCACTCCTGTTAGCCAAGAACAGGAATCTGAGGCTATCATGGGCATAGACTCACCCAAACTAAAGATTAAAAAAAAAAAAAAAAATCACCAATCCGGTCTTCGACTGTCCATTGTGTGGGAGTGTGTACCCATGACAGCCTCAGAGTCTTGCGCTTGGCTAACAGTAACAGTTGCGCCTGGCTACAGTGGAACCTGATGTGGTGTATCTGCTTGATAAGTTGTGTGTTCTGAGATGCTTTTCTGCTCGCCACCTTGTAAAGAGTGCTTATTTGAGTTCATATATCCTTCCTGTCTGTGCAGACCTGTCCAGTCATTCTCCTCTGACCTCTCTTATCAAAAAGGTGTTTCAGCCTGCAGACTCACTGCTCATAGGATGTTTTTTGTTTTCATGCCATTCCGTGTAAACTCTAGAGACTGTTGTTTGTATAAAAAAAAAAAAAAAAAAAAAAAAAAAAATCATAATTCTCCATACAGCTTATCTGGTACCAACAGCCATGCCAAGGTCAATGTCACAGAGATCTTTTTTTCTCCATTCTGATGTTTGATGTGAGCATAACTGAAGCTCTTTACCTGTATATGCAAGACTTTTTGCATTATGCTGCTGCTACATGATTAATGAAGATTAGAGTTTGGGATTTACACTACCACGCTGCCTATGCACCACATATGCCCGAGTCCCTGAATCCCAGAATTATTTCTGATACCTTTATAAGTGTATGCTGTACATTTGGGGAAAAATATATTTATATATATATACAGTATATAATGTGCACCATATCTATTAAATACACAAAGATGACGAACAGTCACTCAGTGGAAATTGCTCTTATGCATCCAGAGGTGGATAGGTGAACCTCAGCACTCCGTAGGGAGGCAGAAAGAGTGATCCTGTTTTCATATGCCAGAATCATCCCCTCTAGCAATTATCATAGTGAATAGGGCCTGTGGAAGGTAATTGCTTTGTTTTTCAATTATTTGGTGAGGCTGTAGTAATTTACTTCATTCTATGAAATATGCCAATTAGACATTTTAATTACAGTTTTCACTGTATCACTTCTCTCTGTCTCTGAAAGAAGGTAATACTACTATTAGCTAGATGCAGAGTTTAAAAAAAAAAAAAAAAAGGCCCACATTTCTCAAGCAGATTCAGATTGGTGAGATTGGCTTTTTGCTGCACACTCTACACTTAAAACCCTACTGGCTAATAACAGCAAAATGAATTCTGTTTGTACTCCATCTGTAATAGTAGAAGAGGCCAAACAGTATTTCTGGATGCATCAGCAGGCCTAATGGTAGTGCAGAAAATAATGGTAACACACGATGCACTCATTTGTTTGAACATTTTTATGCACATAATAAGGCATTGTGCACCGAGTGCCTTGCATTTGTTTTAGACACAGGTGGTCTATTATATGCCAGAGTTTTTATTGGGTGCTCTTTATCAGACATTTCTTTGTGCAAGGTTCACATTTCTTTTCTTTCTTTTTTTTTTTTGCCGCTGTGGGATTTACTGAAAATAATAATAAAAAAGCAGGGTTGAAGGAGGGGTGTCAAAGGTGTTGTGGCAAGTCCTTCAATTTCGGCGTCATTCCAAGATAACCTTCCAAAATACTTCTCATTACCATATTTGCCCTCAAGTGCCCCAATTTGATTTAATTTCTGAAGATAAGATTCTGTTTTCCCCAACCAAACAGTTGGACTCTATTTTCTTTTCTCTTTGTGAGCACTTAGGCATCTGAAACACAGACATCTGTCTTGAATTTGGCCATCTCTGCCAGCCAGCAAGGGCATCAGAGAGCATCATGCATCTTGTGGAGAGTCAGAGCCTTTTGTCTATACCTACTGTAACACAGGGCTGATGAATGATTCCAATCGCTGCCTCTCAGTCATATATAAAGTCATCCCACAATGTAGCTTTGCACTAAATTACGCTCACTCAATAAGGCTTGACAGGTGCGGGTACTTCACCGGGTTCTTTTATTTCTCTCAAGCATCAGATGGTCTCCATTTATCAGTGGCCAACCACCTACGCATTTCTTTCTCGCCGTCTCTGTTTCTCTCTCTCTTTCCTGCTTTCTGTCTTTTTATTTAGTACATGCACAGTGGAGTCATGAAATTGTTAGGGTCGTAGCCTGTTCCAGCAAAAATATTGAAGAAAATGCCCATTCGTTTACAAAAAATTATATAAATGGGAATTAATTCTTGATGCATTTGTGTGTGTGTTCACTCTGGCACAGAGGGTTTAGCAGCCCTGACGTGGGGATGTTACTTCATTGTCAGTGATACATTAGCGGAAACTCAGGATTAATGAACATATAAACATTTCGGTAATCTCTGGAACTAGGTGATGGAGTGAATAAATGCCGCCTGCTCTGGGAACCTTTTTAGAGCGCCACTTGCAAAGTACATCTCCAGCGCATGGAGTGGGAAAAGCAGCCTGGGAGTTAAGTAGCGTCCATTTGACTTCAGGGCTTACACTTACAAGTATTCATGTATGTAAACATGTCCGACCTAGTGGTGCATTGTCTTCTGTTTGATTTATGCGTCAGTGTTTATAAAAAGACATTTTGGGGAGATGGGTATCATTTGTCTTTTGGATTACGTGCTGGTTTTTAAACTGTCTGAAGGAATATAAATGATCTCTTGCTCATATAGTCACTTGAGGAAAATCATGATGTATTTCCATTTCGGGCCATTTTGGCACGGTATACGTAGTAGGCCTGTATCTGTATTTTATGCATTTGTATATTGTACAAATTTTGTATTTGTATATTGTAATATATTATATATATTTAACAAAATTCTTGTTGGTTTCAAATTCAGTGTTTCTTTAATTTGCTATTTTTTATTACATCACATATACAGACAACCTCATAGGAATTACTGCACGATTCAATTGGCATGAGCGGGTCTAATTATTTCAGACACAAGCCTGGTCTTTACAACAAAAATTACAGCCCCCAGCCCTTACTAGCTCCCAGCTTCCACTCTGACATGAGAGAATCAGCAGGTTACAACAGCCACAGCCACCCCCTCCCAAAAAAAAAAAAAAAAAAACCTGTCCTTAGGGCTCCAATTAATCATGGCAGTCATTAGGTTCGTCTGTCAAACTGTGAGGCCCTGTGTCTTCAGTCCGAGGGATTCCCTTTTAAGCTAAGCAAATATTAGCATTATGTGTATTCGGCTAACAACCTGCCCAAGGGAAATGAATGTAACACAACTAAAGTCATTGCACTTACGCAGGGTGGGCAAATATTTTCCTTTGGTTTTGAAAAGGAAGATCGTCAACAGCGGATCAACGGATTATAAGTAGGAAGTTAGATTTTTAC
The DNA here is from genome assembly GCA_030068235.1 of Notoglanidium macrostoma. Lineage (NCBI taxonomy): Eukaryota > Metazoa > Chordata > Actinopteri > Siluriformes > Auchenoglanididae > Notoglanidium > Notoglanidium macrostoma. Next base: position 10,873,932 of record JAQQZR010000014.1, read on the forward strand.
TGTTGTGGAAATAGTATTACAATACTGCATTAGGAAAAAAAAACCATGTTGTAAATTCAAATTATTCAGACTAAAATTTAGTTACAAAGAGATGTTCTTTGCACAATAAAAATAACATTTTATGTAATAAAGTGTTAATAATATATGTGAACTCAAACAAGGTAAGAATTAGAGAATACCAAACACAAGCAAAGTTTATATATATATATATATATATATATATATATATATAAAACATAATAGAATTTCGATACAAATTTGACAGTAATAGGTAATTAAAAAACAACTACAAAATAATTACATAATAATTTCTATATTCACAATATTAATACCAACAAAATGCTAATAATAAATCCTACAGTGAAATTGAAGTGAAATACAAAGGTAACAATAGTTTTATTTATTACTCCACTGTATTCTTTTTTCTTTTTGGGGGGGGGGGCCTTTCCAGATCACATAATGATAGTAATGTCATCATAAACAATTCATCAAGAGTGCTAGTGCAAGAAAAGGGGATTCAAATACAAACGATTCTGTAATAGCAAGATATATAGTAAGACTGAGGTTCGTGAGCAGTTAGCCGCATTTCTAGTTATAAAGGCTACATTGATATGCATAGCTGTGCATAGCTATTATTATAACTGTGCAAAATGCTAGCTGACATAAGCGTATTGCTAGCTTAGATTTGTGCACAGGTTGTCACATACTTCCAATATAGTCCTATTGAATAAATCTTCCCAGATTAAAAAAATGGAAGAATGAGATTTTTCTTTCTTTGGTAGTCAATAATAAGATTCCATTAAAAGCTATAGCTAATAGCAAGAAGCTAATTATAAAAATAGATCTACAGGGGATTAGTCAGAGTCAAATAATCACGTTGTGAAATCATTCAGGCAAACATGTCAAAATTGTGCTGAATGTGAAAACAGAATGTGAATGCTGTAGCTAGATTCGGAAAATTATTCAGACGTGATCAGTGAATCCTCAGTCAGTTTGAAATCATGGCTGGTCAGAATAGCCTCTTGTTCCTCTCTGCATTTGCCCATATGGCTGGCTGTCAAAAGATTTCATGGTGGAGCGTTTTTGTCCCCGCCCTTCTTCCGTCCTTCTCTTCCCAGCTGGAGAGACAGCCCTAGTTTTCAGTGTTTTACCCTCCCTAACACTCATCCTTCCATCCCTCCCCGTCCAGCCGGCTCTAAGCAGATGACTGCAGGCGTTAGATGATCCTTCTTATTTACTGCTATTAGACTGCTGGTGAAGTGTGTATGTTTGTGTGTGTGGGTGTGTGTGCGTATCAGTGTGTGACAGGCAGGCAGAGAAAACCAGGTCAAATTGCGTGATGGCTTATTCAAATTGGGTTATTTTTGAAGTAGCTATATTCACATTCACTCCTTCAATGCTTGTTATTGTGGTTGATGCCATATTTAACTGCTAAAGCCAAATCCATGCCATAAAATACAGCATTGGAAAAGAGATGCACAGAGAGAGAGAGAGAGGGGGGGGGGGGGTCACAGTGCATCTAAGTGTCTTAAATTTAGTCTCAGGTTGTGCCCTTTTTCTAATTGAATGCTGTAAAACAAAGCCCGGTCCGGCAGATCTTCAGATTATAGGAGGTAGCCGCCGGCCTTTTGGAGAGGGGTGTATAGCCAGGGTGCAGCCATATAACTTACTGACTGGGCGGGACTTAATATATAATGCAATATACCCGCACTGCTGCCTGCAATTTGTCATTTGAAGTGAGATACAGATTATGGCTCAGGGCAGTGCATCTGTCCAGTAAGTGGCTAAAAGCTTCCCCAGCTGAGCCTGCTGATTCAGCCTCTGGAGCAGAGGTCAGACTGTGCTTCTCCTCCCTCCCTCTGTCTCTCTCTCTCTCTCTCTCTCTCTGCTACTCAACTGCAGAGCACACTGGGTATTAAAGTGTTTAAATATAGAGTTCTTGGCTAAGAAAATAACCTTATTAGAAATAAAGCTTATTGATGCCATGCTATCTGTGGTTTCATAAGCTATTTAGTAACTAACTAATATCTAACCAATGGCAAATATTACCAAATTATTGTCATGGGCTTTACAGGTTAAAAAAAATAACATTGCGAAAATAACATAGCTGCAACATTCTGAAAATGTTATATAATTGTTTTGCTTTGCAACATTAAGAAATTTGTCAGACTATGTTCCTAGTTAGACAAACCTTCAATAACCTTTAATAAAGACATCAATAAAAAATAACAATAGATAGATTGATAGGTAGATAGATAAAATTAGTAGTTTTTATTTTAAATAGTTACAATTAGCCAACCAGCTAACAGAAACAAAACATTATAGCAGAATTTTCAGGCTGTATCAGACAGGTTCAAAAAAGTTCTGGTCGTGACATTATGAAAATATTATTCCTGTAATTTTAATGAACATTACATTGTGCACAGGAAAAGGTTGCGTGTTGTGGAACGTCTGTGAAACAATTTAATTCCTGTAATCACTTGCTTTATAGCAGCTATAAACAGTATAAACATTTCTCACCAACCTCTCTATCAAAGGTTGTCATATTACAAAAAAAGAAATCATAAAGTCATCTGTCCTGTGTTAGAAAACTTTAGTCTTTACATTACTCAAAGCTTTACCTCTGACAAAACACTGACAATGGAGACCCTTTCCAAGGATGCTAAATAAACACAGAAAACGTCATCATATCAACAATTCTTAATTCTTCCTGTACAAGTGGTTACTATAGAAACGATAACGCATTCAAACAAGAGTGTTAATATAGATTTTGAATGCTGTCAGAGCTGCTGTTATACACAATTAATCAGCACCTTCTGACCAATCAGAACTGAGCAACCAGAGCTTGGTATCATTGTAGCTAATTTGTTTAGGATTTGTTTATTTTAATAATAATTATAATTATTATTATTATTATAAATGTTTACTAGATGAGCATCCTAGCCTTTAAACATTTGAAATTGAGAGTAACAGACTCGTTCCCCGCATCTATTTACTAACGCAGCGTCCTTTTCTTAGCTGCTAGTAAGCTGCCTTAGTGAGTGAATAAATGGAACATATTGACGTCCTGCTGCGCTCAGGTTGTGCTGCATTTGATCAATCAGAACTCCTCAATGGGGAGAGGAACGAAACCGATATATCAGGAGAGCTACAGCAAGGAGGGCGTTTATGCATTTGTATGTTTATGCGTATCTGTCAGGTTGTTGAGCAAGTGTGTGTTCACATGTTCGTGTGCGTGTGTGTGTGTGTGTGAGCGCACTATTCAATTTGGCCTCGTAAGAGCTGCCCCCTTGGTCCGTCCCTGCAATTTGCCCGCCATGCACACGCGCCTGAAATGAAAAGCTAGGGGTGTGTGTCTGTGTGTGAGCGTGCTGGGTGTGTGTGTGTGCATGTGGGGGGGTGATCAACGGGCTCTTACAAAGCTGACATAAGTTACAAGCAAAAATTTTAATTAGCAGGGCGGCACACGGTGATAATTCACTGCCTCTTTTGTCTGTCTGCTTGTTTGTCATTGTGTGGGTCTATTCATCGCTTTCGGCATCTGCATGCCCTGGGAGGAGAGAGAAGTGGCAACATAGCCAGCATTTATACTCAGGGGAATAGAGAAACTTAGCCATACACTCGTCACGGTGGTATTTAGAGACCCAGACTGATTAGTGGTTGTTGTAACATCAATTGTACTCAAGTGTTCTTTATCCATAAATCTTTAAGAGAGTGCTTACATGCTCCGTTTCTGTTTGCTGTCATTCCAAGCCATTGCATGTCAGGTCTATTTTATTTCTTTTCTTTTCTATTAAACAATTACAGCCTGAGTTTATTATTATGCTATTTTTTCAAATGAATGAAGGATTATTTCATGTTTGTGGGGCTACATTTCATGTTATCGTACGCATCCTATCTATGCTATGCTCTACCTGTGGACTTCCAGTCCTGCCTTCTAACTTAACAGAAATTGACAGAAATCTGTGTCCAAATTGAATCCAGTCTTATCAGCAGTCCATCTTGAAGCAGACTGCAGCACAACATCCACAGCTGGAAAAGCCATGACAAAAGCCACATGCCTCAAATTTGCTTTCCAAAATAAAGCAGAACCTTTACTGCATGTCAAAAAATAACATTTCACTATACTGCATATATAAAATACAGATTTATATCCACGTTTAAACGTCCATGTACTCTGTTCTGCAAGTGCTAATATGACAACATTTGGCATCATCTGTCAAAGTACGTGAAACATTCACAAAAGCTAGTGTCATGACGGCAGGAAGTAATCAAAGCTATAAATATTTCACGGAGTGCATTATGCCGTCTGCTACCCCATCTAGAGCACAAGCTCCCTGCATCCTGCACTGCTGTTCATCTTTTATTTACCTCAGGGTGTGTTTGTGAAAGCACCAATAATTCCACAGGGTTCTGAAAGCCAGCTTCAGTTCACATGAAGATGTGTGTGTGTGTGTGTGTGTGTGTGTGTGTGTGTGTGTGTGTGTGTGTGTGTGTGTGTGTGTGTGTGTGTGTGTACGAGAGGTCAGAGGTAAGGGCTGGTAATTAGAGAAGAAACACCCCCACCACCTCTCACCCCCACACACAGTATAGATGCATGTAAAAAAGGCTCCTTAGAGGTTATTTAGACAGTAAAGTGTTCTTAATCTTATAAACCCCCTGGTAGTGAAACAGTAAATGCACAACAGTCTCTAGAGTTTACTCAGAATGGTGCAAAAAACACAAAACATCCAGTGAGCGTCAGTTCAGCAGGTAGAAATGCCTTGTTGATTAAAGGGGTCAGAGGAGAATAGCCAGAGTTGTTCAAACTGAATGCGTCAGTGACTTAGGCTACGTCCACATTAATATGTTCTAGTTTTAAAACACATCACTTTTGCCAAGTTTACATTTCACTATAACGGATCGTTTTGGAAACATGGCTAGCCCCGTTTTAGATTGAAAATGTTTTAGTGTGTACGAGGGAAAACGGAGACTTTTGGAAACGATGACGCAGATGTCCACGTTCGCTTCCTGATTGGGTCACGACATGTCCTTCCCTGATTCATCAAATGAGCCTTTTCCTAAAGAGAACGAATAGCATCATCCTCGACTACCAGTGCTGAATGCAGCATGGCTAACGAATTACAACTGTTGTTGACCTTGTTGTCTTTGCTAGCAGCTGCTGTGAAGTTAAATTCTGCATTTTACTGTATAATGCTGACAAACTGCCTACACATGCTGGAGGTTGGCTATTATTCCAGCGATCTGGAACTAAGCAACCATCTGCAGAGTAGACAATCTGCTTCCTGTTTATACCAACATGCTCATGTCCAGTGCACCTGAATGGTCATGTGATATGCTTTTCAGGCATCTTAGTATGAATGCAGTTCGTTTCTGATACGGAGCAAAAATGCTCGTTAGGACAGAGATAATTTTTGGTTTAAAACAGCGTTTTAAAACTAAGTTGGATTTGTGTGGACACAAGCTTAAATAACCACTCTTTACAACCATTGTAAGCAGAAATATCTAAATCTTAGAATGCATAACTCTGAACCTTGAGGTGGATCAGCTACAACTGCAGAAGACCACGGCAGGTTCAACTACTGTTACCCAAGAACATGAAGCTGAGTTTACAGTGGGCACAGACTTAGTGAAAACTGTGAGAAACTGGATGTCACCTGGTCTTTTTTCCAAACTGTCCAGTTTACAGTTTATTAGATTTTGGATTAATACATGTAGGTAGTCACATACATATTACATATGTATGTATAAGGTCCAGAACTGTCACAAAAACAAACATGTGTATGCCTAATAAGTTCAGTGTACACACACACACACACACACACACACATACACACACGTATCACCTCCACAAAGCATGTAATGTTTTTCCCACACCTCAGTTTGGTGTTTGATGATTTGCACCATATCCCACAGCCCCCTGAAGCCTGAGACCCTCCTGCTTTCCTCCATTCATTGTCTTCCTCACTGTGTACATCAGCAGTGCACTGACATGCTAGCAGGCTTGTTAGTGACCCGAGCATTCCCCAAGCTCAAACTGTTGCCATCTGGCCCCGGTGGCTCTTAACCTTGGGCACTTTGTCTTTCATTTAACTCCTGGTGCTCTGATTTATCACCGTAACCATGTACAGAGAACCCCCACTAAGCTCACAGCTCAGGGCAAGATGTTGGCTAAAAGGGATTATTTATGGATTCAAGTTTGATCTTTAATTTAAGGCAGTTATTATAACATAATCAGGTGTTGAAGGCTCCCTTAAATGGATACTTAATATAAATTTCAGCATTAATACACCATAAGGGACATTAACAATATATATATATACTATATATATATATATATATATATGTCTGTGTGTGTGTGTGTGTGTTTTAGCATA
>JAQQZR010000014.1:10894530-10897030 GCA_030068235.1 Notoglanidium macrostoma
CCCCCCCCCCCCCGCCAGACAGTGAGGCAGAGGGTGACGAAACGATGGGGATTGAATCAGGGTGTGACAGCAGTCATGTATTAATAACAACAACATCAACATTGCAGACACACAAAGCAATTAATGTGATAAAGTGTCACACATCAAACATTAATACTTTTTATACTTAATGTTATACACAGAGATGGGCTGAGAATGTCTGTTACCATCTGTCTCTCTCTGTCTGTCTGTCTCTCTCACTGTCTTTCTGTCACTATGTCAGTGTCTCTCTCTCTGTCTCTCTTTCTCTGTCAGTGTCTCTCTGTCTCTCTTTCTCTGTCTGTGTCTCTCTGTCTCTCTTTCTCTGTCTGTGTCTCTCTGTCTGTCTGTCTCTCTATCTATCTGTGTCTCACTCTCTGTCAGTGTCTGTCTGTCCGTCTGTGTCTCTCTCTCTGTTCTGTCTCCCACTCTGTCTGTCTGTCTGTCTGTGTCTCTCTCTCTCTGTCTATGTCTCGCTCTCTGTCAGTGTCTCTATCTCTGTCTGTCAGTGTCTCTCTCTCTGTCTGTGTCTCTCTCTGTCTCTGTCTCGCTCTCTGTCAGTGTCTCTCTGTCTGTCTGTGTCTCTCTCTGTCTCTGTCTCGCTCTCTGTCAGTGTCTCTCTGTCTGTCTGTCTGTCTGTGTCTCTCTCTCTGTCGGTCTGTCTGTTCTGTCTCTCTCTGTCCATCTCTCTGTCTGTGTCTCTCTCTCTCTCTCTGTCTATGTCTCGCTCTCTGTCAGTGTCTCTCTCTTTGTCTGTTAGTCTCTCTCTGTCTCTGTCTCTCTCTCTCTGTTTCTCTCACTCTCTCTCTTTCTCTCTCTCCCTCCATCCTTATGCAAAATGTAGTATTCCATTTAGAGATTTTCAGGTTTTTAAAACAGATTGTATAGCCACGTCCCAGTGTGCGCTCTAAATCAGAATAATGGAGTTTAGTGAAGTAGGTTCGGCTCCTTCTGCTCCCAGCGGCTCAGGGTCGACTGGTGGTGATGAAATTCCTCCATCAGAGGAACAATTGCATCGATCGCTCGCTTTGTTTTGTCTCAGCTGTAATCAGATCACATGCGATCCATCTCTCTTGCTCTTTCTCTTGCTCTCTCTCTCTCTCGCGCTCCCTGAAATCTAATGCTTATCAGGAATCAATGAATCTTCTCGACATCTCTCTTACCGGCAGCTTTGAACCAGAAATGGTGTGAATATGATTCTCAGTGGTGGAAAAGGTTCACAAACAGGATGGCTTATGGCTTGTCATTCGAGCTCTGCTGCTAAATCACATCTTTTCATATCAGGCTGTGTTTGACCCAATGTTGGGAAATTGCTGGGGTTCTGATCAAACCGTATCGTATTAATCCTTTTGAGCACAGTCTTATAAGAGGAACAGCTTCTGGATAATTCCTACATAGCAGGTGTTATTCTCCCTACTGCTGCGATTAAAATTTATTTTTAAGGTTGTGCATCTTTTAATGCCTTATTAACTGGCCTGTGGTTTAATGCATGTTTAATGTCTCTAGTCAGTATCTTGTGTAGACCTTCTACATTAGACCGGTGAACACATGCTTACTGTAAACAGCTTCCTTTTCATCACTCGACTCTGTGGGAATTCAGTACATGTTCAATAGGATTCCTCGTCACACTGTAGGAGATCCTGTACAATAAACTCTGTTGAGAATTCTGTGTGATAGTGTGTGTCTCCATGCCTGATTACATGATGATCCTCTAACCATAGACCTGCAACTAAAGAACATGACTACGTTCTGCTCACATCGTCAATCAGTGTGATCCTGAAATCAGCTCCAGCAGAAACACACGTTCTACACAGCGAGCCCTGAGGAGAACTTTACTGTCCTTCAGCATGATTCTTTACGTTTCTTCATCATAGCTGTAGCTGTGCTGCGAGTCTGCTGTCCTCCTATTGTGGATTAGAGATGAGCTGTTGAGATTTTTTATCAGAAACCCCTAACAGTGACACGACTGTGTGTTTTTTATTTGCCTAAAATGGTGCGGTGTGAAGCGAGCTTTAGACGACCTGTGGCAATGTGAAAAGGTTCATTTATAATGATCCTGATTCCCACTTTGTCCTTTCACAGATCTGATGCTATTTATTCCTCTCTCTATGATGGAACTGGTTTGATCGAGATCCTGCGTGGTCACGAGTTCCTGTCTCACCCCTTCGCCGTGTCTCTGTATGGAGGGAGTGTGTTCTGGACTGACTGGAGGACAAACACACTGACAAAAGCCAGTAAATGGACCGGCGCCAACGTCACGGTGATCCAGAAGACCAGCGCTCAGCCGTTTGACCTCGAGATCTTCCACCCGAGCCGCCAGCCTCAGAGTAAGACTGAAGAGTTCTGTGTGTGTGTGTGTGTGTGTGTGTGTGTGTGTGAGAGAGAGAAAGCGAGAGATGTCTCTGAGGTTGTAACCCTTAAGAGTTCATCTTTTATGTTTTTGAGAGCTGCTGTTGTACCTTCAGCATTGCTTGGACCCTGA
>JAQQZR010000014.1:10902030-10914356 GCA_030068235.1 Notoglanidium macrostoma
TAACAACGAGGACATGATAAAGAGTCAGGTCCATCCCTTTCAAGTTATAAATAACAATGTTTCAGATAAATGAAAATATAACCTTCTGTAAGTCCAGCTCTTTCTGCTTTCCCTCCTGCATGAAGGTATGTTTCTTTTGCTTTTATGAGATATGGCGTGAAAGCAAGGTTACTGGGGTCAGAGATGTTGCGCTGAGAAAACGTGACAGTTGTTGCGGTTTGCTTGAAATCGTTGCTGACAGAACAGTTGGAGCGACGTGTTTAAAAATTGATCGGGTAACATCCATGCTGTGCTCTGACCCTGACCTCTTCCTCTCTGCCTTTTAGGCATCAATTGCACACTTCAGCTATCTCCCTGCTAAACTATGTTTCATAGAGGAAGGTCTGAGAGGGCAAGAATGTATACTCATATAATATATAGATATTTTGATAAATATTGCAAATAAATGTTGCAGAGATGTAAATACATGAGTTGGGCTTTTGGAAGCAGGCCGTTGACAAGACTGTTAGCATTAGCTAAAATAATCCAGGTGTGAATGCAGTTTGTGAATGTACTGTGTATGATTTTTCAATAATTTTGTTACAGTGCAATTGAATTTCATTTCAATATAGGTCATCTGGTGTTGCATGACAATATTTTTTGCAAATGTAAAAGGGAATAAACATATATCTAGTTTAATTTTACCCACCAGGTATGAAAGATTTATAGAAATTAGCACAAAGGAGCATCTTCAGAACACTGCTTTGAAAAATAGCAACTCATATATATTTGTACCTGCTATCTTTTTTTGTCTTTATAATACACATAAATGAAACAAAAAAGAGATAGATTACCCCTTTAAAAGTACACATCCGTATTCTTTCTAGAGTGATTTTTTTTGTTGTTGTTTGTTTTGCCCCCTCGTGTGAAGGTACGTATTGTGTTTGCATTTATGAGATGGATATGGCAAAGTGCATGCAAGCAGAACAGTGCAATATGTTAATCAAATTAGCACAACACATCAAAGGTCTTGGCTTTTACTGGGTTATTTTCATAGCACAATTCACAATGGCAAGAGGCAATACAATAAAGCACTTGGCAGCAGAGGCGCTCATTCTCTTGGCAGAGGACCTGAAAGAGAGACAGTGGACTAAAGCGGTGAAATAAGGCCGCACTGTTCCTAAAATCCTGACCAGGGAAAATATTCGGTTTTAAACCGTGAGATGAGTGCGGCAAATCTTTTCCTTGAATCTTGATATTAATGTGGACATATTTGTGGAGATCTCAGTGCCAGTGTGATGGTGCTAAAGTATCAGTGATAAGAGGCAGATAGCTCTCAAAAGAAGAATTTCATCAGACAAGATTTCTGATCCTTTATGTAATCTCTTATTTTAACATGGACTGCATTCAAGTTGCTTGATTGTTAATTGAAGAGTGAAAGCAGCCGAGTCATGTTAGGGCTTCCTGGTGTACATCATTCCCCAAATGTCTGGATAAATCCACAATGCACTACAAATGATGGTTATTACTGGTGTTACTGGTGTCTATGGCAGATAAATGTTCTCTATAAGGCTTAAAAACTGTTGTAGTTTTGCTTAGTATATTAAAATGTGGGATTATTTACAGTCAAACATTCTGGATACTTTCTAGATGCTGCAGTTATGGGTATAAACATCTACATTTAGGGATAATTTTGTTGTTTTTTAGGGTATGAATACATTTAGGTCATAGCTGAATGTTTAATGGGGAAGTCACATATGATTAAGATCAAGATTTTTAAGATGACGTTGACTAATTATTGTTATATTGGTTAGGCATTTGATACAAGCTAAGCTTAGAGACTTTTTTTAACAGAAAAATGAATCAAAGAGTGTTAAATCTACACCAGCTTTAAAGAAGACTTAAGCTAAAGCTGCACTTGACATGAGATATCATTCAGGAAAAAGCAGTTTATTAATATGAATTTATACATTGGTCACTACTGACACCAAACACAATTAAATATTGCTATATTACTATTGATGTGCTACAGAGAGCTTTTCTTCTAAAGGCGTAGACACATACAGTGCATTCCAGTTGTCTTTTATAGCAAACCCGTAAATAATTAAGTATGCACTCAGCTGTTCATCTCCGTTATTAACAGGGGAGTGCAAGCACACGAGCCTGAAATTTGTCAGCATGCAGCATACAATCAGAAATTAGGTCGCCTGCTTATTATCCACCATGCTACTTTGAGTGAACCACATGGAGTTCTGCTGTAATGTCCTTTCTGTGTTCCTTACAACACACCCAGGACTCAGGATTAATGTAGCAGGTATTCCCTGTTCACATCTGGCACGGCATTGCTCCTCGTGTCGCCATTAAAGTTTCAGAGCGGAGCAGGTTGAAGCTAAGGAGTCGCTTGTTCCAGTTTCTGTTCTGCGCAGAGAGATCCCCGAAGAAGCACGACTGGAAGGCAGCCATGGGCAAGAGCATGTCACGAACATCGGACACGCAGTCTCCAGGTGCCGCTGTGGCAAAATGACTCTTGTTCTATTAGAGTCTTGGGGGACTCATTGAATGGTACATTACTTACATGCAGAAGTCGAAGGACTTGTCTGACTTTTTTTTTTTTTTTTTGATTCTCTGGTAATGGATTTTCTTACATACATTTAACAGGGCTATATGTAGCATTTGATAATTTAACAGTTAGTGTGGTACTATAGTATTATAGTAAAGTTTAAGCCTCAATGTGCAACAACACAGCTCTGACAGTACTACAGGCTAGAAAATACTAGTTCTAATTCCCACATAATCTAAGGCAAATAATGAAAACAGGTTTAAAGAAACAAAAGGTTAACAAAGAAAAAAGAAGGTAGGAGTGTGCAGTGTTAGTGCTTTATAAGAGTTAGTAAGTTTCCCTCTTCTCTCTTCTTCATGACAGACAAATTTGTGCTTTCTGATTTCTCTGTAACATCACAAGCTCCATTTTTTTTTTGTCTAATTAACCTCAAGAGAGAGAATAAAGAAGAGTTTAGTGAGCAAGCGACTGATTATAACCAGAGGTGGACAAAGTACATATATTATATATTAGTACACACACACACACACACACACACACACACACACACATAAATACATTCATATATATATATATATATATGGTCACATGGTCACATACTCCTGCTCTAATACAGGTGGAAGTTTTACTTGAGTTAAAGTACTGGAGAATTTGCTTTTAAGTATTCAAAAGTACTTTTTAATGTTTTCAGTGTTTAATTTTTTTTGTAACTGTTTTAATGCATTGATGTATTATTTATTTGACAAGACTAAAACATTCCTGAAATTACTTTAGTCAGTAACTTTAATTTGCCAATTTCACCAGTTAACAATAAGTATGTGTAAAATACAACCTAAGCAGACAAATCCATAAAAATCGATAAAAAGTACTTTATGGATAGTGTTTATCTGGAATATAATGTTTATAAACCTCAGTGCGCTTTCTCAGGTTGGACGGTGAATTCCTGTAGGTAATTTCTGCAAATTTCTTCATCTGCAGTAGCCATCATTACCACCACCAAATTAAAGTGTTCAAACAATATAGCAAGCACTCTGCACTTGAGTGTAGGAGTAGTTGACTGTGATTTGTTTTCTCCTTTCTGAATATAGCATATGGACTAGTGCATTTTAGAAAAGAAAAGAAAGTTCATCCACTGGCTCCAAAGCTATGCTTCAAAGTAACAAGTAACGGGAACCTTAATAGAAATGTAGTGGAGTCGAAAGTTCAATATTTGTCTTTCAAATGTAGGGGAGTAAAAGTCACAAGTAAAGTACAGATACTCGAAAAAAGTTAATTTCAGTACAGTACTCAAGTAAACATACTTCATTACTGTCCACCCCTGGTTATAACAGACAATAAGTGGAACTACCTTCTCTCACAGATGTTCCATAACATTAAATGTAACAATAAACATTTGTGTTGTGTTATTTATTTATAAATAATAATTGTAATTGTCAGCACATTACTGTGGAACCATGTTGTGATGGTAAAATATCTTATATTACATTATCAGAAAAACATGTTAAATCGAAAACTGATGTTCATTGGTGGAATATTGGTTCATTGGTGATGGTTCTCTGGAGGAACCATCGAGGCTAGAACCATACAACAGTGTGTTTTTCCAATCAGACAGCATTCCAAGTAGAACCATTCTCAGATAGGTAAGAACTTTTACAAATACACATTGTTAAGCAGCATTACCGCTTCACAGCTCCGGTGTCCATGGTTCGATCCTGAGCTCAGGTTACTCCTTGTGTCCAGGTTCCTCTGGGTTCTCTGGTTTCCTCCTATCTATCAAAAACATGCTAGTTGTTGGATTGGTGGCTCTAAAGTGTGTGAATGTGTGTGCATGTGTGTATGTAGTGTTCAGTGTGTTATTCAAGGTGAATTCTTGCCTGACTCCTGCCCAGAGAAAGGCTCTGAATCCACCACCGCCCTAACCAGGATAAAGTACTTACTGAAAACCCGTGAATGGCCAATACGTATGTCATATGTAAAGCTATCATTTGTTTTAGGTTTGTAAAAATTGCTTTGATCTTTTTTTTTTTTAGATTTGTTTATACATTGCAATAAACAGCCTGTTTTTTTCAGTATATTTTCAGCATATTCCCCTCAGGTGAAGCTGTCATCTTTCTTTCAAGACAAAAAGGCTTCCTGGCTCGAAGAAGCCTGCCAACGGCACCTACTTTCCGTCTCCATTATCCGTGTTTGCAGTGCACTCATCCAAAGGTAGCCATCTCATAGCGTGTGGCCCAAAGCCCATCCACAATGGCACTCATGGAAATATCTGAATGTGAGGTGAATATAATATCTCTTAATTAAAGAATAATTTCAAATGCGCAGAGCTCTGCTTTTCACGAAGGCTTGAAATGGCTACTCCAGTGCCGAGAGATCTGAAGTGGTGTTTTCATCCGATCCTGGCAAAAAAAGTGAATGTGCAGATTCATTATGTAGTGGGCCACAGGGTTGCTAATGGATTTTGAATTAAGGGAAACATTTTTTCTTGCACACCAATAGTGAGGTATGCCTGCTTTTTGTCCAAGCCATTTGAAAGCATGATTTTATTTGCCTCACACCAGTTAAGTGTTACCTTCAGTTGGAGATTCAAAAAAAGTGACCTGTGCAGAGATCAGAGGTCATTATACACCGCTTTATGAATATCTCGGTACACCTTTTGTATGTTACTTAGAATATTTACAACCATTTTCTGCAGGTCCTTCAATTTGTTTTATATGTTTAGCAAAAGCAAATGTAATGACCACACTGTAATGACCAACAGTCTCACCTGTACATAAAGACATCAATGATTTACTACTCACTGTATGCTATGCTAATAGCAAATCATCATAACAACCTATTTGAAAGATCTAGCTCCCCAAGAAATGACTAAGAGACAGACGATTATAATTGCTTTTATTTTATTTGAAGAAAAGTGTTAAAATCAAGTAGCTGAAATCAAGTTCTCAGCATCTCAAAGAGAAAATGCAATCATAAAATCACGTCATGATTCATTCTACAATCAGAATTTTATTTAAAACCCAAAAGTCTACTTTATTATTGAATTATTATTATTTTTTTATTCATTTTAAACACCAAGTTAACGCATAGAACATTCTTTAAAATTTATTTATCCTTTTCTTCAGAGAAATGTGGCTACATGTAATATTTCTCAAATGCAATGTGAAAATTGATCAATTATAGAATAAACATACTTACTCTGAGATGGAAGTAAGCAAAATGTGCATTTTTGTGTTTATATTACTCGATATATTTACACAATATATGACATCAGAAAGCCTCGACAAACAAAACTCTATCTATCACAGGAATTTTTTTATAAAGAAGAAAAAAAAAACTAAAATCAGAGATCACTGTATCGATTTCCATGCCTTCTGTATACATAAAGAATTGCAGTGTAATCAAACCAATCACAGATAATACACACAAAGGAACAATGATTTCATTGCACTGTAAGAATAACTTAATGGAGAATAGCTCCATCAAGCATTTGTTTTTTGTTATGGATTTGTTGTTAATTGCGTTCTTTGCCACCAGACATCTTCAAGTTCCTACAGCTGCAATAAGTGTGTTATCTGTGATAGCAATAAATGGGTCATCCTTTAAAAGTACTCTCTGCTCTACATGTACTGGTGTGTGGGTGAAGGTCCTCCACAACACCACAAACGGCCATGTTCTTGATGGAAGAAAACGACAGCTGAGTCACTTTCTTTCCCGCCACTAGGCAAAATAACGGCCAGTCGAGGGGCAACTTGGTCATGTGGAAGAGTTGAGCACTTAGCCTTCTTCTTCGAGTATGTTAAGGAGCTCAACCATGCACTTGGAGCTTCTCACACATACACACACACACACACACACACACACACGTGGCATGGATGTGCATTCGATTGTAAGAAGAGAGATATCCACATCACTGAGAACTAATGGTATCAAAAGTAGCACTTCTATGCACTGTAAAAAGGGCTATGCATTTTGGGGGCCAAGAAGAAAAGCTGCATAGGCATCCATTGTGTTTCTACCCTTTCTTCTCATCATCTTCTCCTTCCTTCAGCTAGTGTTTGTGGCAAAAAGTTTTGAAATTTGGCACACTGATTGAGGACAGTTCCTTGATTCTTTCCACCAAGTTTCATATTTACATTGATAATAGCAGGGATCAAATCAATGAGATCATTTTTCCTCCTCCTCATACCTGCATGCTGGAATCTTGAGGACATGAAGTTACAGTGTACACCGTACATGCTTAGCTTCCACTCATCTCAATAGTGCCAACTGTAACAGAGGTCTTTTATACCCTCTGATTTATAGTGACAATGGCAAGGACACTGCTACGGAGTCAAGAGGCAAACCGAACGCATATAAGAATTCGGCTACTCATGGTCATGGCCTGATGAGTCTCATAATAAAAATATAGATGGTGAAAGCTGTTGAACCCTCAATTATTATTCTCTAGTAAATGTTCACTTTAAATCAGAGTAAATAAAGAGAAAAGATGTATGATTTCACTACATCGGACAATACTGTGGATTATTCAGCAAAATATTTTTAAAGAAAAACAGTCCTTAAATGTAATATCGAAATTATATATACACTTTTTAATTTCTTGTCCATGTTTATTTTATGGTACTGTGTGACTAAGTTATTATTTTATTTATTTATTTATTTATGGAAAACATTTGTATAGACATTGTTTGAAAAGTCGGTTCATGCTTCTTCTTTTTTTTCTACCAACATTCATTTGCTGCAAATGTTTTCCTCTACGCTGTAAAACTCTAAAGCAGTGAGAAACCCACCTCTTTTGTCTATCATCATCTCCATAATAAATGATTAAGGAGGAAAATGTCATAAGTTTCCCCAATTAGTTACTTCCTGTGCTTAGCCACTGTCTACAAAAAAAGGAGGAAAGTCCATTTTCCATGCATTTCAAGGGTGTTTAATTTATGGTGGTCTCTGTGGGAACAATCTCATTTGTTTACGTCATCTTAAACTTAAAACCTTGTCATGGGTGAGAAGTCCATTTGTAAATTCACCTCCTATGTGCTTCGATTTTCATACTCGGCTCCTCTTACATGCCCGGCCTTAACTATTAGTCTAAACAAAGCATTTGTCATCATGTCATTTCAGCACCTTAAAGTGATCGCCTCAGGTTTTTCTAGCATGAAGCTGCGTGTCGAGGTTGAAGAATGGCCCCTTTTTATCCTGCAGAAGAGGATGTCTGTTCTTTATCAGGCTTTACACCAGCCAAAAAAACACTTGGGGAGAATCTTCAGTTTCTCCATGAATATGTCAGGTGTGGAATTTGGCAAAAAAGAACGAGAAAGCGTCTCTAGTTTATCGTAACACAAATTATTTGGTGACTTTTTTTTAAGATCAAGACTGAAAACAGCAGCTTAGCGTGAACAGTGATGTTTTTGAAATGTAACCGTTCAAAATGGTACTTCTGGAATCCTTGGTAAGATCAGTTTAACACGAGCGTCCAAGCCTTGCACAGATAAGGTACAGATAAAAGGTTTAAGGAATTCGTCATTCATCCAATTCTGTCTAGTTGTTATGTCTCACATTCAGCGGTTCATGAGGTCTTCATGTTTTTGACACGGCTGCGTGACTCCAACACAACACAACACGCACGACAAATCAATTCTGCTTATTAAAGCTACCCTTTGACGGCATAGTCACTCATGACATCATAATTTCAATTTCAATAAAACTGTCACTAGTAATGAGCGAGATTAACTTATTTCAAGCTACCATCCTGGAAAAAGCTAGTAGCACACTTTGGGTGAAAACTGTGGCAAGTCAACATAATACTGCAAAACGCATCTAAATTCTTCATTTTTCAAAACGTGTTCTTAAGTTTTAAGGCATTTTACGTGAAGATGCATTTAAACTGGATGTCGTAGAGTTCAGAAATATTTATGCATAGGCAGATTTTGGAAACAACTATTCTGCGAAGGTATTTTGCTTCTTCATTTCGTAGGACTGCATGTTAGTGGTCATTAGAAAATATTTGTAATTAAATTCATCCTATTTTCTCTAAGCTTAATAATGGAATTAAGGTAAAAAAAAAAAAAAAAAAGAATCTTTAAAAAAAAAAAGATACATATGAACAATGAATGTGCTTTATATGTATGAATTAGAAGCAAATAAGGAATGATAGTGTAAATGATGAAACATTGTATTGATGATAAATCACTTTTTGGCATGTTCTGTTAATATTTAGTTGATCCCGTATCCAATGCAGTTTGCGAATTATAAATGACAGAATGTAGTTTTATAATTGCTTGTGCAGGTATTTGGTCAGGCACTAGGCTATAAATACATACTGCACTGTACATTACGTAATGTTGTTCAAAATTAAATACATATTTATATAACCTATACATTACAGGTTTTGTCAATTGCTTATCTGTCAAAAACAAAGTTCATCTACATATCTAATTTTGCCATGTTGGGATTGGTAAAATGTTTAAAACAGTTGCGTAATACTGTTAAGGTAGGAGCTAAACAGAGATCTGACCCGAGCTACAGATTTAAGGGTTAATAGTGAGAATGCTGTCTTCTGCTTCAGTGCAAAGTTTCCATGTCATTCATTCATCCAGCGTAAACCACAAAAAGTTGTATAAAAAAAAAGCTTGAACAGTTTAAAATAAATAGTTGCCCATTTTCAATTGTATTGTTAATTCGACGTATATTGAATTGAAGCGTCTCGAACACTTTTCATTAATTCCAGCATGACTCAAGATGCAGCGCAAGATACTTTTGTCAGATAAACATGAGTACGCCTGTTTAATAAATCAGTTTCTTTCATCGTAAATGTAACAAAGAACAAATTACAGGCCATCGCTCGTCTCTGTGATGTTGTCTGCTCTATTATATCATCTGAGAGGCTCGTAACAATGAACCTAATTACAATCCAACTAATCCACGCGACCATCAAGAAGTTCACTGGCACGACCCGAGCACTGGGTCAAGTAAACAGTAAGTTATGAGGGCTGAGCTGTTTGTTTAGGATGAGTCTCAAGCGCAATTAATTAGCATGTATGAATAACAATCGGGTCAACTCATTAGCTTGAGAATTATGCTTAGTCTTGTCTGACACTTACAAATTCAACCCTCAGGCTTTTGGTGTCAGTCTTCATAAATATGTTATATCTCCTTACAGAAACGTGGCCCGAGTAGTGATTCGTCTTCATCAACTGTCCTTTTTCTGTTTGGAAAACGTCAAGCAGACATCTTTCTTTCTTTAGTTTTCTTTAGTTAATCCACTGGGTGGTTCTTAAGACATGGATAAGGCAGGACAGTGTCTGGTACGGCAAAAAAGTGCCAGAATTATAATCAAATGATGAAAACAACGGCTATAACTCCTACAATATACATCACATATGCACTCTATTAGTAAACCATAACCATCTTTCCTGCTTTCTGACACGGGGTATAATTAACCAGACAGTTTTTTTTTAGCTCCTGCTTAATTGCAAAGTTGTCATAATTATTGTTTTCCCTCTAAAACCTTAGTATCAGTGAGTATCAAAGAAGCTTTTTACGTGTTTTAATTGTGAAAAAGATTGCAATCAAGTCACATAAGATGTTAGGGTTCGACCCTTTATGAAAGATTTTGCACTTTCATAAAAGTCTAAAACCAAAAATACCTGTGAGAGCTGTCAACGATTTACTCTTCTAAACTACAGTCTCTCTACAGCACTGCATTCTCTAGCACACCTCGGAGTATTTAAATCTCCTGCCACTCATCTTTTGTTCATTACATTAACATGGAAGAGCTGAGCAACTGTCACTGTGACTGCCTTAAGTCGGCACTTAAAAAGTGTATTTGAAAAGAAGAAATACCTATGCTGTGTGTTAAAAGTATAGAAATGAGAGAGAAATTCACCATTATGGTTTGAGGATGAAATTATACAGACTTTATTCAATAGCAACCTAGCAATACATAGTGCATAGCGTAACAGGGAAAGTTAAAGCCTGACAAGTAAAATTATGAGATATCTCTCTCCCTCTCTATGGTACATTTTTCTCCTGTTAAAATGAAACATCCATATTGATGTTTAAGCTTGAGTTAACATTCATATAGCTGTACTGAGCAGAAATCGGGCATAGCTAATCCTCTTGATAGCTAAGAAGGCCAAAATCCTCTTTCTATTGGTTCGAGCAACATTGCTATTTCTCTTCTGCTGTGCTCATAATTTTACATAAAGCAGCTTTTCCAAATACACAGAATATTTTAACTCCTCATCGGCTTGAGTGTGTATGTTTACAATGATCAGACGAAGAATGTAAGTATATGATAGGAAAGCCTTCCAACTGGTTAATATGACAATCATAAGAGAAGAACAATGATGAGGATGAGGATGATCCACTGAACAAAAAAGGAAACAGCAGGTTACAAGAGGAGACAGTTATAAAGGAAACAGTTATAGCCTAATCACCTAACTATAAATATCTGCTGCGGCATCAAATATAACACTCATGTGCACACGTTTTTTGGACAAACTGACACCAAGACAATAAAAGAGACCAAGAGTTTAATAAGCAAGATATTTTGGACTCTCTTTAAAAAAACAAAAGTTCTTCAGATGTCCGTCCGAAGGAGCTCTTAAAGGTTCTGTTCTTTCCCTTTCATTAAGGTCTCCAAGTAAAAATCTTTTAGGAAGCCAGGATTCCTGTTTATACAACAAACCATCGGAGAACCATTTTTTCTAAGCGTGTATATCAGTGATATAGTTGTACAGTAAATATTGTGCCAGCCTGCAGTAGTCTAATCCACCAATAAGCAGAGACTGTAAAGTGCTGGACTAAAGCCCTCTGCATCAAAATTCATGACAAAATGTTTGGTGGGAAAATATGTCTTTAATAAAAGCAGAAATGTGCAACACTCCATTATATAAAATCAATAAATATCCCCATGTATATTTAGATTTAAAAAATTGGCAAAAATCACAGCACAATGATAACTTCACATGCACGCGCACACACATACACACACACACAGACACACACACATGCACTCACACACTTAATCCATATTTAGACCAGATTAACTCTGCCTCCTTTCTGGACTAATATATATCCCGATTATGGATTATGGACTATTTCATATAAACCAACATTTACAGTAGTCTGAAGTCATGGAGCAAAAATTGACACTACAATCAAGACCTTTTCGTTTGTACTTAATGAAGCACTGTTTTGGTGATTATAAATAAACCTATAGGCTACAGAAATTAAACTAAAACAGCATAACACTAATAATAGGAGTAAATATATTTTTAGTTTTATAAATAAATAAAATGCAGCATCTCACAGTGTTCTACATGTGACTTACAGTGACAGCAGGAGAAAGATGGATGATGTTTGGATGTTAAAAGCTCCTCCAGTGTGCATGCAGGCTTTTGGAGCAGCAGTTTGAGGATCAGATTAGGAGTTAGTTGGGTTTAATCCCGCGGCCGCGTTTTCTCTCCTCAATATTACTAATGTACATGAGATTGGCTGCATTTGACAGATGTCTAAATCTCACCCGAGCCGATTGAGGAAGACTTTCTCTGCCATGCAAAGCCGATTTCGCTGCGGTGCGTTTGGGAAAACACACACGCACACACACACGCGCACACACACACACACACACACACACACACACACACACACAGGAAACGCGGTTCACTCTTTAATGCAAACATTAAAAAAAAAATCAATATTTGATTCAGCAAGCCTACACACATTGTCCAACAACAACAACAACAACAACAACAACAATAATAATAATAATAATAATAATAATAAT